>OVAP01000483.1:0-35208 GCA_900406295.1 Aurinia saxatilis
AGCCCAAGTGAGCCCCTCAATCTCGGCCTCTAGCTTTGTTGCCATATTAGCAAAGGCATTGCGGCCATGGAACGTGGGAATCCCGATGTGATCCCTTAAGATCCAGCCCGTCCCACTCAAACGATTGGTATGTGCCCACGAACTTGCCACATTACATTTAGCAAACGGCTCTAACGGTTTCTGCCACAAAAGTAACTCCCCAATCGAATCATTAGGCTGAGCATGAGTATTTGCCACAGACCATTCTATTCTGTCATCTTTTGCCCTTTTAAGAATAAACTCCGCAGAGCATGACAATTGTTCGAAAGTTAACCTGTTCCTTGCCTTCCATATTTGCCACATTATCCAGGGAAAACCTACATCGTCATTAGTGGATGTGTTGTTTACCAAAAAATGGAGATTTAAGAAAGTGGAGGCCAAGGAGAACCCATGGGGCGGAATTCGGAGACCAGATAACTCCCACACCTCCACCGCTCGGGGACAATGAAACAGGACGTGGGAAATAGTCTCATTCAAAACCCCACACGCCTGACATTTTGGATCTAAATTAATCCGACGAGAATTAAGTCTATCCTTTACCGCAAGGGCTCCTGATAGACACCGCCAAAGAAAGTGTTTAATTTTAGGAGCTGCTTTAACCTTCCAAATTTTTGACCACAGAGCTTTCTCCAACGGCGGAAGGGGATCTGCCCTTACCAGCTCGGCATCCATCAGAAACTTATAACCACTTTTAACCGAATATGCTCCCGAGGATGTTAAACCCCAGTAATAGCCATCGTGCAGAGAGGTTGATGGTTTAATTTTCCTAATCCGATTGCAATCTACATCGTAGAACAACTCTCTTAGCAGATCTTCATCCCAAGTATCAGAACCATGGATCAACAGATCAGCTACACGAAGATTAATATCGACGGTTTGTTGTCTTGGATACGGGAAACGAGGCCCGCTGTCAAACATCCAATAATCCGAGTATACAAGCGTATCACGTCCATCACCGATTGAGCGGACTACTCCTCTCTTTAACAGCTCACGTCCAAAAAGCAAGCTACGCCATGCGTAGGATGGACTCATCCCTAACCCACAGTCAATGAAATTATCCCCTGGAAAATACCGACTTTTTAGCACTCTGGAGACAAGAGAGTTGGGGTTGTCAATAAGACGCCAGGCTTGTTTGCATAACAATGCTTGATTGAATGCAGCAATATCATGAAAGCCCAAACCACCGTTCTCCTTTGCCATGCATAATTTCTTCCAAGCCACCCACGTAATTTTTTTGTGGTTGTCACCAGTACTCCACCAATATTTGGTCATAGCACTAGTCAGCTTTTGACCTAGATCTTTCGACAGCTGAAAACAGGACATAGCGTAGATTGGCAGGGATAGGGCAATGGATTTTAAAATTATTTCTTTCCCCCCATGAGATAAAGCCTTGCCGAACCAACCCTGCAATCTAGACTTCAGTTTCTCATGTATGAACTGTAAAAGCTTCCTTTTAGAGCCACTGAAACATTCCGGTAGTCCTAGATACGTACCATCCCCACCTTCGCGCTCTATACCTAAAATCTGCTGCAATGGTCGTTTCACACCTGGGGAGATATGTTTCCCGAAAATGATCGAGGATTTCTCTGGGTTGATGATTTGGCCAGAAGCCGCCCCATACAGGTGCAGACATCGCAACATTTCGCTGCAATTCGCAGTTGTCGCCCTACATGCCATTACTCTGAAACTGTTTTTTTTGTGATACTGTTCATCAAACGCAAAGATAACTATCTGTTTATTACACTAACTAATACGATACTTTGATAAGTTTACTTATGGATAATTTAACACGATAACAACTATAATAGCGAATTATATAGAGTGATCTCAATATTACAACACTTGTAACTTGATAACACATCAAGTATCTAAATAACATTCATGTAAGCACGACACAATGATAAATAAATATATATATATATATATATATATAATATGTATATTATCGTGTACATTATAGATAATGTTCACATATAACAATAAGCACTATAGTGGATTTGGACATCATGATGCTTGAATTGTTCTTGAATTTTAATGTCGAAATTGCAACCCCATTCTCCATATCGAATTAGCAACTTGGTCACTCTCATACCCACTATCAACCCTTTGATGTCTTCTTCCTCCTCCTCTCCTCTTTTGAATCACTATAACCGGAAACGTGGAACAATTCACTATCAAGCCTTCACCATAATCACAATACCTTAAGTTCATATTCACTTAATTGGAAAAGTTTGAAGACACAATAATCAAAAGAAAAAGACAGAGAAAAAAAAAATGATTCAATGAAAAAAAGGTATTTTCGATCAAAAAAATTCCTCTCAGTTACTCACTTAATGATTGTTGTTCACCTAATTAATGAATCCTCCATTGACATTTATTGCAATTTTTCATGAACTAATGTTTTATAAGCATTAAAATATGAGTATATTAACTACAAAGTAAGATTAGATGTGGTAATTTGCAAAATGATAAGATAAGATTATAATTGTGTATGTATAGGCTCAGATAGAAGGAAAAGACGATTTTAATCTTGGGCAACTTGACTAACAAAACACGTTTCTCATCTCTCTCATTCTCCCTTATCTCTCTTTCTCTCTCCCTTATATCTTTTTTCGTTTCTTCTCTACACAAATCTTCAATCTCCTTCTTTCTTTTGTTTCTCTCTTTTCTTTCTTCAATTTCTCGTGAGTTTTTGGTTCACATAGATGATGATGATTAATATCCGTGCCGATGATGCATATCCGGTGGAGATGATGAAAATCCGGTGACGAAGATGAAGATCTGGTGGTAGTTATCAAAATCCGGTGATGAGGGTGAATATCCGGTAAGTACGAACTACGATGAATATCCGGTGACGAGGACGCCAAGCCGGTGACGATACTCACCGGTGGTGATAACGGAGATCCGACGGTAACAATTGAGTTCCGCCGACAATATTGCAGATCTCGGTTAAACCTGGTGAGTATCCACCATAGAAACGTTTAACCGGTTATAATTATCTTTGACCAGTTATTTAAGATTGTAAAGTACAAAATTATTAAATGACCAACTATTATAACTATAGTATTTCAATATGTATTAGTTTTCCCTAAATTTAGTTGGTTAATAGACAACTCATTTATCGATTTATATAGTATATAATGTATTGTTTCTTCTTATTACGTTACCGGCTAATATATATGTTAGATATTAACATAAAGATGATTAGTTTATTATATATCTTGAGAACTAAGTTGTTTTTTTATTTTTTAGTAGACTATTCATGTTAGATTTTAACATAACTAGTAAACATCTAATATACTATATAAATCGCTAAATAAGTTGTTTTTAGTTTTTTTTACGACGGATGGGCCAATGAAGAAAACAATAAATGAAAGAGAAATAAAAAAACAATGAGGAAGAGATGAGAAGAGAATACCAAAAGAAAGAGGTTTGTGAGAAAGATGGAGAAAATGAAAAAGATAAGAAAAGGAGTAAGATGTGAAGAGAGAGAGAACGAGATTATGAGAAAAAGAGGAAGGAAAGACAAAGATCCATATGGGTGGTTTGGGGTTTCTAATTTATGCACAGTGTGTAATAGGTTCTCTTATCATTTTGTCAATTTTTACATCTTTTTTCACCACCACAGTCAATTCCTCTTAAACCAGTGCACCGAAAAAAAAGCATTAAATAGTTCTCGTTGTATGCACAAAAAAACTTTGCAATCTCATTTTTGCTCAAAAGTTTTAAAACATTTATTTGCAAAAACATCATAATAGTATCATTTTTTGCTCAGAAATTGTAAAGCTATTATACGCTAAAACATCGTAATATTATTATAACTACAACCCACCAATTGGTTATTTGCTAAGATACATACTATCTTTTAATCATATCTGCCAATTTTTCAATTACAAAAAAACTATGATTTTAAATGGATAAAGTATGAAAAAAAAAAAAAAAGTATGCAAAAATAGTTTGAAGAAAACATAAAGAAACAAGAGCAATGTAGTCAACACAAACCAATTCTCCTTCCACTACACGACACAAGCCTTTTATGTAGCAACCTCCACCAAAAGGATGAATCAAATGTAATTACGTATGTCCAACACCATCCAAATTGATTGGATTACCAGAGATCACTTTGGTAATACTAGATTATCAAATTGCTCTATCGCCTTACAAACTGAAGTTTTGGCATACCTTAACATTATTCAACAAGTATGGAGCTGAGGATTTCATAGGGTGATTTTTAAAGGCGATCACCAAGTCCTAGTAAAATTGGTACAAGAACAGTTTCAAAATGTCTACTTGGTCTATATACAACATCAACAACGAAATAGTTGATACATTAACTAAAGGGCTATTTTGAAACTGAAATTTGTTGTATTTTTAATTTTCAATTGCCATGTAATGTACAAAGATACAAAGATGTTAAATAAAAAAAAAAAGTCAACACAAAAAACCACTAAAAATCAATCAAGTGGAAAACTCTTTACCGTGGAATGCATCTGATCTTCGCACACGCCTAATAATATGCTGTTTACTACATCATGCCTCAACCAAATGATTACCCGAACATAACTAAATTAATTTTTCTCTCCTGTTTACGTAAAGTTGCAACTACAAATTTTGTACCTATAATTTGTTGAGAAAGGAAAAAAAATTGTATTTTAATTCTTTTCGTGTTTATTTTCGAACTGAATATCTGTTTTGTCATTACATAATGAAATTAAGTAACATAAACGTAGAGTCTTCTCTAATTCAAAGTCATAGAACTATTATTAGATTTTCTTTTTCTTCCCGGTAGCGTCTAAATTTTGACCTTTTTTATGTAATGTTCTTGTTCTCTGTTCGATAAAAAAAGCTTTTTTTAATTTTGGTTTGTTAAGATTTGATCCTCATTCTCACAGTTTGTAAGCTTGGAGCTCAGGTTGCATAACGTGGGTCAAGTGTGGAAAGCAATGGTGAGAATGTGGTGAAGGATGAGTTTGAATTGATTCAAACTCAGAAGTTTGAAGATGAAGAAAGCTCTGCTTCCGGTTTAGGAACAAAAGAAGAATTCGTCTCGGTTATCCCAAATCAATACCCGGTTATCGGTCAAATTTGTTTCTGGTTTAGAACGAATTTGAACCAGATGTTGGAAGCCTCTTCTTGGATTAGAAGATTTCTGATACAAGGGTTTTACTTGGGGGTTTATAAATAGCTTTCTTCACCATGTTGTTTTGGTATCTTTGAGAGGTTGTATCTCATAGGGGTTGTAGTTTCTAGACCAAATAGAACTACGGTTGTAATCTCTGATGATAGTGGATTGCTGGATAATGCTGGCCGAGATGTAAAAACGATCACACCGATCGTTTCGAACTCGTTAATCTCTTGTGTCATTTACATTTTTGCACTTTCACTAAGTTCATTCAAAAGCTTAAATTTTCTTCTTGTTTGCGTAAAGTTTCTACAAGAGTGTTGTTATTGAGTAAGATTAAAGCTTAAAGGAACAAACTTTAAGTGTTTACATCTTCACATGGTTTTTCTTTTTTTCAAAAGCTTTTTACTATTTGTTGCATTTATTTAATTTTACTGTTACGACTTAAAAGTTAAAATGCATATTCGTTTCTGATGGCGAAAAAGAGAGTGTATATCGATTTTTTCCTTTTTTTGTAAAGATGTTTTACTAATCTTTAACGAAGATTTCTCAAGATTTTAATGAGTTTTATTTTCTTCTTTTTTAATATTTACACTGTTTTTAAATAACTTTTTTTAAAAAAATTTGAAGACGACCCCACAAAGAAAAATTGCCGTTTTAAGAATTCTCTCTCTCCTCTTTTCTCGTTCTCCTCTCTTCTTCTTCTGAAATGAATCTGGGATCTAGATCGGGACCGGCGGTCGTGTCGTCCTCCGGCGCCGGTCCCCTCTTTCCTTTCTTTTAACTAAAATAGCAGCATCTTCACACTTTTGATTTTGGTTCTTGTCGGTGGATTGGTGAAGGTGATGGCCAGATCTGCTTTCTCGGAGTGTTGGAGGTGACCTCAGATAGCGATCGTTGGTAGGATTCCTCGGATTCCTCCACATGTTATGGATTGGTGAAGATGGTGACTCATATCTGCTTCTTTGGAGTGTCGGCGGTGACCCCAAGAGCCGTTCGAAGGGCTTGATTCCCTTGATTCCTCCACATGCAAGGTTTTCCAAGATCTTATAGTGGGTTTGCTGATTTGGAATAATCGATTTAACTATGGTTCGGTTTTGAGATGGATTATCTAAGAGACTTCATTTCCGGATTTTCTTATTTCATTTCCTTTTTTTAGTTAATCTCTAAGGTCTCTAAGGTTAGCTAATTAGAACCTGAAATATTTTTGATTCCCCTGACCTTCGGCTTGGAGGGCGTCTAATCCTTACACTTTTCAAAATTGCTCCTTTTATTTGGGTATTAGGTTGGTCGAGGCTTAGGTATTAGGAAATTGCTCAAGCTAGTTTAGAGTTTCTAGAGTTAGTTTCCTCAGGTTCCCACATGCTCTCCTTTGTTAATGTCCTTCTCGGCTCTTTAACTTCAGTGGCTACTTCTTTTGGATTGTAGCAATAAAAGGAGGTTGTAGTTGGGGAGGGCCTTGAAGTTAGTATGTTGAGTTAGTATGTTGATAGGTTCCTGTAGCTCTAGTTCTCATGGTCATTGGTTTTAACTCAGGCTATCTACTATCATAGTGTAGTAAACTGAAGATAGTTGATTCTATATTTGATCGCATATCCTTTGTCTTTTTAGTTGCCTTGGTTGATCTTTTTATCCATTTCAAAGAGTTGTAATTTAATTTGTGTGGTTTGGTTAAATGTCTATCCTTTTGTAATATTCCGACTAACGTTTTTGGATTTTGTTCTGTGGAGATTTCTTATCTCTCCCAGTTGTAAGGTTATTATTGTTTAATAAAATCTTGTAGACGAAAAAAAAGAAAAAAAAGGAAAGAAAAATTGCCATTTTTCATATTGGAAATTCAGGAGGCCTCTTCAGCTTGCGCTCTAAGTTTTTCATATATATAATATATACAAACTTTTAGAACGTAATATTTTCTACCTCTCTTGCTGTTACAGGTAAATCAGTCACGCGTCTCCCCGAGAAGAAGAAGATCAAGAGAGAAATTAAAACCCGACTATATGGATCGTTTTAGCAGAACTTTTCTTCTGTTTTTATTGATCATACTTTTAGATTCTCGGATATGCCATAGTTGGCTATGGTCCTCCTCCTCTCCTTCTGGAGAGAAAACAGACCCTTCTTCTTTCTCCATCGGAGTTTTAAGTGATGACCAAAACGGTCTTCGAGTCCTTGACGACGCCAGACACAAGCAACTGGCTGCGGGTCCTAACAGTTGCTGGCAAAATGCATATAGTTACATCCTCTCCAGCTGCAAGGAAATGGTTGCCACAGAAGAAAGGAGGAAGCGGTTCGCTTGGCATTTGAGTGATTGCTTCGTCAAGGACTCGGGAAGACCAGCTTTTCCTCTCTGCTATGATGATTCAACAATGATGAGTTGCCTCAAGAAGTTAGATGACCATGAGCATAAGATCTATCTTGAATTCATGCTGGAAACCAACACCATCTGCCAACAATTACAGAGCAATGCATTCAAAAATGAGATAGAGCGGCTTGTGAATGAGTTGAAGAGGTCAGCTCTATATACAGAAGACAAATTGGATATCTTGGAGCGTAAATCTGATGTTCTTGTTCAGAGCTCGAGCATGATTCATGAATCTCTAGGGTCGATAGATGTTCGGGTTCAAAATATGGCTCAAATGACAAATACCATAGAAACTCATATAAGTGGACTGTCTCACCAAACCCAAGAAATTTATCAAGAACAAAAGAGCATTGCAGAAACACAGTTCGAGCTACGGGAAGGTCAAGAGAAGATGGGAGAAACGGTGAAAGCTGGAATGAAGATGTTCAATGAAACGGTTACTAACGTCAAGGATGGATTAGATAAGCTGAAAAACGATACAAAGCAAATTGAGGGGGAGATAAGCGTACTTGGAGATTCAGTGTCATCGAGAATGAGTGATTTGCAGAGTAAAACCGATGACATCGGAAATATGGCTGTCAGTTCGTTAGATAAACAGCAGAAGCTTCTAGACGGGCAATCGGAAGCTCTTGATAATCTGCAGTTTCTTACACGGTTTCAGACTGAGGCACTGCAAGAAAGCAGGAGCACCTTGCAACGCTTGTCGGAATTTAGTCAAGAACAACAGGAAGAACTTGCTAAACGGCAAGAACAGCTTCAACAGGTTCATGATCACCTGTTCGAAAATTCTAAATCAATGTTAGCAGCTCAGGAAGTCTTTGAGGCCAAACAGGCAAGCATGTTTGTAGCTCTAGATAAGCTATTTGCTTTGCACAATGCGATGCTTCTCGAGTCCCGGGTGATAAAAGCTTTCTTCATCTACTTCTTGTCCATCTTTGTCATCTATATGTTTACAAGTACAAAACAAACTTATATTATAAGGCCAAGGCTTTACGTTGGTTTGTGCGTTACCTTAGCACTAGAAGTGGCAAGTCTGCGTTACGTGAAAGATGCAGAACACCGAGTATGGATAACAAACGTTGTAAGGTCTTTATTTGCTATTCTTTCTTCAGCTCAGCTTGTTCATGCTGCTTTGACATACAGAGACTACGAGGTACTAAACCACCATATCTTGTTAAGATTAGTTGATAAGGTTAATAATATGCAAAGCAAGAAAGATCACTCGTGGGATGAAGATACAGAGAGCGAGGTAGACTGGACATCTTGGGTTGATACAGATATAACTGATGATGAAGATCTTAGAGATCCTGATTACAAAATTCCAGAAGAGATCAAGGAAAACCCGGGTTTTACTTCATCAATGACCAGAACATTATATAATTTTCGTCCGCGATAGTGGGCAGTTTTTAAATGCAGTCAAAACATGCTTGTATCTTGCAGTTGAAGGAAAATCAGAAAACATACTGTCAAGGGGCACTTAATTGTCCGCCAAAAGACAGATACTCAGCTGCCGGATAGAAAGTATGATTGTATGATACTTCATAATCTTTTATTTTTGCGCTAATTATATGTAATCTACATTTAGAAAAAAAAATGCTTTTCTATCAAATTGTGGTAAGATCTTATGGCACAATCACTTGTCTTTACTTCTTTAGCAACCAAATGAATGAGCACAAGAAGAAACATTGTCCAACCAAACTCGGGATGCATTCTCAGGATCATCATCGCCGCCTCAGATAATTTTTTGGGCGCTTAGGAGAGATCATCCTATTTCCCTCTAAGAACTGCTCAATCAATCTGTAAAATCCATTGTTTCATTAGATCTGAACGTGAAACAAGGCAGACGAAAATAATGCAGACGAAAATAATCTAACTACAGCTACTTACAAATTGCAGATTGACTTTTGGGAAGCCGCTACTTCTCGGTCGGGAAATGAATCCTCTAGCCTTAAGCTTAACCATACATACAGATCCAAAACCTGTTCACCCGTGATACAATATATATACAGATATTGAGTCAAACTAACAAAATCACAACCTTTTTCCTCTTGATTGCGGTTAATGAACAACTACGAATGAAATCTATCCCCATCTGTGAGCTTTAAAGATTCTGGTATATCTTGATTAAAATCCATAATGTTCCTTTCATTACCACTCACTGGGAAGGGGAGATGTTACCTTGTGAATGGACTCAAGTTCCTTGAGTTCTACTGGTGTCCTTGGAACTTTAACTCTGTCGTCTGCAAGTATCTCTCTGAGCCTCACACTACCCGTCTTTGAGAAGTTGTGAGCAAACTGATGTATTAAGAAAAAAGAAAGTAGAAGTGACCAAATGTTTTGAATGCATAGAGACCGACTCTTAAAAGAAAATGTGACAAGAGTCTAGTCGTCTACCTGTGAAAGTCCCTGACTTGAAATTTCGTCCTTTATGTCAACTGGACTGCACATAATAACATCTGATCAGACCAAGTTTGTATCCATTTGAATTTTATGGGATGCAAAACCGAATGATAATGTTACTTTTGCTATTACCTGACCACGAAAAGGTACTTCTCTTGCAATTTAATGGGTAATTTATCAACAATAGTGGCAGCTTCCTGAAAGCAACACCAGCATGACTGTTAAGAAAACAGTCTCTTTCTGATGTGTGAATAAAACTAGATGATTGCTGAGCTTTACCATCATGTCTTCAACATTAGAGATGAAGTAGTTTGAAGATAACTTAGCATTTTCAACAAAATGTTCCTGCCAAAGATAATTAGCCATTTTCAGATCCACTCATAAGGACCAAAAATAACGAAGGAAAAAATGTATCTTACCAATATCTGGTACAACCCATACTTGGGGTGTGCTAGTGAATACCTAAACAGGAGGTCAAATGTTGGAAACAGCCCAGCACGCTGCATGATAGAAAATTTGCGCAAGCTTAGACAAGCTTAAGAAGGGATATATGTAGAGAACTAATAAGGGATTTATAATAAAAGTTACCTCAAGCAGAGGTGAAGGAGTATTAAGAGAAGAGTGAAGCAAAGGAAGATCTTCTTTGTGCAAACAAGTTACTTCGCCAACAGGGAACTTTGACCTGAATCTGCCAGCTCTCCCTACAACAGGACATAGAAACATTACAGAGGACATAACACAGCATTTGGTAGTGTTAAATGGTATTGCTGTTGAAAATTTACCTGCAATTTGTTTAATCTCAGATACTGTTAGGTCTCTGGTCTCAACACCATCAAATTTTTGAAGGGTCGAGAAGATAATCCTTGAAATATTCAAATTAAGTCCCATGCCAATTGCATCGCTGGCGACAAGCACATCAAAGTCATTGGTCTCGTCGTTAAACCGTGTTGCCTGCATTACTTAAACGCATTAAAAATGGAGAGAATAATTTAACTTGAGGGGACAAAACAGATCATTCTTAGACCATCCAAGTTAAGTGTAGAGTCAGAACATTAGGAACACAAACCTGAGCTGTGCGAGTCTCTGGAGGCAATGAACCATAAACCACGGAGCAAAGATGCTTCCCTGCTCCTTCAATTAATTTCTATGACAAGGTACAGGAAATGAAAACTACAATAAGAGTAAAGAACAAATACATTTAAGGAAAGGAGACTAACATTCAATACTCATGCGCCACAGATAAACATTAGGGGAGCCGAGCTATGTATGCCTTTGATGCACAAATATTTTCCCTCTCTCTGGCAGAAAACTCATGCTGGTATGCAAGATATAAGTAGAGAACAAGATTAATAATTGCTAACCTTATAGGCATATATATCTTTTCTTGAAAAGGTGACAAGACAATCCCCGGTTTTAATATCGGAGACTGACTGAACTGGTACCTTCAAAGGGACTAATGGAGAAAGCCTCTCATATGTATGAACCTAAATACAAAATAAAGAGGATCAAGAGGTCATGACTACGTAAGTTCTAAAATATCACAAAAAAGGATGAGGGGGTAAAATGAATACCTGGACGTCATCTCCAGTTACTTTCAGTATATCTTTAATAAGAGGTACAACAGCTGGATCACCACATAAATGTAGCTCATCAGCCGCAATTCCAAGTAGGGCGCGAGTAAATGCAAATCCCCGTTGTTTACATCCCACCATCTGAAATTAGGGACAAAAAGAGGAGAATAAGAAACAACCAGTTATGTTCAATATGATAGGCCGAAGTCGAGCAAGACTAGCCTGAATTTCGTCAATGATGGCACAACCAACAACCGTTGTAACATCAGCCATTTCAACTGTTACAGCTTTGTGTGTTGCCCCTTCGACTAACTCTTTCTCTTGTCCCGTGACCAAATCACATGGAACATTTGTTTTGTTTAACCGTTTAGCTACCTCCCATGCCAACAATCTTAACGGACCACAATATACGCCTTCAAGTAAACGAAGCTATCTATAGTAAAAAAAAGGTACAGCTTCCAAAGGGAAAGTTTAGAAGTCGCCTTGAAAGGCATACCTGACGAACTCCGCTCAAGTTGCTTAAGGGCATTATACGTTTTCCCACTATTTGTTGGACCAACATGTAGAAAAACCTTGCGCTTCTTCTTTCGAGCAATTGGATACCATGTATGCGGACAGCTGAAAATTCAAAATCATGACATGAATAAAAATCAAATCTAGTTTACTAATATCTTCACAACAAGAAAGGCTAATATAACATAATATCGTATGCCTTATCAAACAAAAAGGTTGTGGTGTTACGTGAGATCAGTGAAATCGAACTCTGTGGTGGTTCCGGTGCCAGTGAAGTCGAACTTTGGAGAATTTGAACTACTTCTGTAGTCCCTAGCCAATAAACCTGATCTCAAAAAGTCTCTGAACTCTGGCTCCAAGGGAAACCGCCATAAACTTGTCTTATCAGCTGAAACCATTTGGCAACAAGAAAGCATCATAAGACACAAGTTATAAACGAAGCCAATAAGAAATGTGTGTGATATGTCGAAATTCGAATTAAAAAGGTGGCAATTTCTGCATCCAAATGACGACTATGTCTATGAGTGGAATTCGTATCTCTATAAAAGAGGAAAAAGGGTTTCTATGGTCCAACCTTGAAGAGCACGAGAAATCCCCAAAGCTGAAACCTTTCGTAGCCGAGGTATAGAATACGCCATTTCTCTAATTTGTTGAACCAAAGAACAGTAATACGACTTTGAATAGAATCACAAACTTTGTCGGAAAAAGTTAGGAATTACAAAAATTAAAAGAAAACTAATGAAATTGAAAGAGAATACGTTTTTGTTATAATTAGAATTTACAAGGTGAAGGAAGAATCGGAGAGTCCCATTGACCTTATTCTTCTCAGCAAGAAGCGGGAGAGAGAAGGAAACGAGAGGTTGCTTTGCAGAAGCTATGCTTAATTTAACAAAAGAACCCTCAGTTTTTCTAATCTTTCCATTTAATCCGTATACTTTTTTCAACATAGCTTATAACAACAAATGTCGAAATTACCCTCTACCATCTCTAGAATTACCCCCAATAACCCATCTTGTTCTCCAAGTCGCTTTGATCTGGCTTCTTCTTTTATATCGGATAAATTGGTTGTTAGCTTGGTAAGAAACAGATCTGAAGAAGATGGAGTGCGTATTCGGTCTGGTCGGGAATGGATTCGCTATCGTGGCGGCGGATACGTCGGCAGTTCACAGCATCCTTCTCCACAAGGACGACGAAGACAAGATCATGAAACTTGACTCTCACAAGCTCGTAGCCGCTAGTGGCGAGCCTGGTGACCGGTAAAAGCCTCTCTCTCTCTCTCGCTCTCTTATCAGTAAAATTGATTTGATTCCTATTTTGGGGATTTTTTTTTGTAGGGTTCAGTTTACTGAGTATGTGCAGAAGAATGTGTCGCTGTATCAGTTCCGGAATGGGATCCCTTTGTCCACCGCTGCTGCAGCTAACTTCACTCGCGGAGAGCTTGCTACTGCTTTGAGAAAGGTACTTGCTCTTCTTTTAGAGTTTTTGCTTTCTCTGATTATTTTAGGATATGATTAAGGTATCATCTTTCTTCTTTTAGGGGTTTTTGCTTTCTCTGATAATTGATTGCGAAACCAACTATTAGGTGTTATACGTGATAGATGATTTTCTGGTTTTCTATTCTTTCACTTTTCTCTGTAATGCTATGCTTTAGCTACTAGAATGGTTTCTGATAGCTAATGCTTGTTGATATGCCTTTCAATTTCTCTTTCATAGGTTCCCACCATAATTTAACTTCTACTATAAACTTTTTCGATGTGATTGCAAAATTATATTTGAGTTCAATAAATAGGCATATAATGTGCCCTTTCAAAGAATTCAATGAAATTTAGCAAAGGATAAGACCATCCCTCGGATTTTTTTTTTGTGTTTTAGAACTTTGTTACAGTTTTGTAAAATCAAGGGGTTTCTCATCCTGTGTGTTGAAGTCATAATAGATACTCTTTGAACTGGTTTAGGCAATAAAGTTTAGAATTTTATGTAGATTGAAACTGGTAGTTTCCTTTTGTCTAACTGGAAAACTAATTGTGATGGCTTTCAGTAAGCATTTAGCTGACTTGGGAGTCTTGCTATGGTAGTTTATGGTGACTGATTATGAAAATCAGATACTCACGTGTAACTGAATTGTAATCCTTTTGGCCCTTTCGGGTAGAATTTTCCATCTTTAAGGCATTGTTGATGGGCTATTATATCCTCGTAAACCCATGATGTGGCCTTTGCTTTAGATTGCTAATGGACACTGACTTTTTCAACAATAAGAACCTGTTAGTTGTTAAACAGTTGCTTTTATTTGTATCTTCTTTCTTTGTTTTGATTACTCCTGCTTTTTCCTTGTTAGTTTTGAGATTTCTCATTGCTGTTTGTTCTGTTGGATTCCAGAATCCATATTCTGTGAACATCCTGTTGGCTGGCTATGACAAAGAAGCTGGTGCATCTCTATACTACATTGATTACATTGCAACTCTACACAAAGTGGACAAGGGAGCATTTGGTTATGGGTCATACTTCTCTCTCTCAACAATGGACAGGCACTACCGCAGCGACATGTCAGTAGAAGAAGCCATCCAGTTGGTGGACCAATGCATACTTGAGATCAAGTCAAGACTAGTCATTGCGCCACCAAAGTTTGTGATCAAGATTGTTGACAAAGATGGAGCTCGTGAGTATGCTAGGCCTTAATCTGTGAAAGATGTCACCACTGCTTCTGTCTGAGTCGTTATGTTTGTTTTGTACTCAGCTGACATTTGGTTTTAATCTCGTTCTCTTCCGAGAAATTAGTTTCCAGATAATGATATGAATGTGTTGAACATTCCCAGATAATGATATGATATTAATGTGTTGAACTTCCAAATGCGAACATTTATTTATGAGAATATGCTATTATGAATCAAAAGCAGACGTACAAGGAATAAACCTATAGAAAACTTCTTCCACAGTTCACAAATCCAAAAAGAAGATATGGAGCAGATCAAAACCTAAACCAGATAAATGGAAGTGGCCAGATTCATGATGATAGTTGATAGAAACCAGAGGTTTATGAGATTAGGAGATCCCTTTGAGATGAATTGTGGAAGCGGTGGTGATGGTGGGGATACAGTAGTTGTCTCTGGTGGAGATTGATCGGAGTTTGTGTAAATCTCGCCGGTTTCTGGTGCTAGGCCAAGTGATTGAGGAGAAGCGGGAACTGAATTATCACCTACAGAGAATACAATGAAGCTCTTGTCAGTCTCATGTCAACCAAAACATTACCGAATCCATGGAAATAGATCCTTACCGGAAACAAATGGATTCGTGAACTGAATACTCTGAAGTGGCGGAAGATCAGGCGAATCTGCATCAAATCCCTAAAATCACACATCAAGATTTCGACAATCGATAGAAGAATCGAGAAAATTAACCTGATGGCGAGCAAAGAGACTCAAACGATTCATTGGAGCTTGGATCGGTACAGATCTGAGAGAGAGAAAGCAACCTAGATCTATCCAACGGGAATCCAAGGATCATCGGTTGACGGAGGAGATAACAGAGGCAGTTTCCGGCGGATGAATTCACAGATGAAGAGAAAACGGAGCAACAAAGAGGATTCGGCGACTCTGAGACGTTGTTTGGAGAAGCGGAGACGTAAGGAAGGCAAGGAGAGAACATGACGAGCTCGTCCGTACAAGTTGGAGCCGGTAAAGAAGAAGAAGGTGCCTCCGTCGCGGCGGCTACGGTGAGTATGAGGACGAAAACGCAGGTGATTCTTGCGGCGGCCATTGTTGGTTGTTTCAGAGTTCTCCGTCCGGATTTTCAGTTATAGAGTGAAGAGTGACGACTGATCGTGGCGGGAAATAAAAGCTTAAGGAAGGTCTACATAAGTCCTTGTATTTACAAATTTGCCCCTTCAACTCTTTTTTACACGTCCACATGATCACGTTTGTTTAGGCTTTCCGATGGGCTGTCAAAGCCCATTATTTAACTCTTCATAATGAGAAAATTATAAATATACCAACTTTAAATATCCACTAATCAATATAATGACGTCTTTTTTTTTTTAATCACATATATCTATCCTTTTTATTTTAATACCATTATACCCTTCATTTACCAAAGCTATTTCTCATTATAACTTTCATTATAAATGATATATTTGTTAGGGTTTAGGATTTTATGATTTAGGGTTTAGTAAAATTATAGAATTTATGATTTATTTAGGGTTTAAGATTTAAGATTACACCCTTACAAACTTAAGGTTTAATTTTTAATAACTATTAGGGTTTGTATTTTAGGAGGTTAGAGTTTGTATTTTAGGAGGTTAGGGTTTATTAAGGAGTGGGAAGACTTTTTAGGATTTAAGATTTTAGAGTTTAGGGTTTTTAAACCCTAAACCCTAGATCCTAAACCTTAAAACAAAATAAATAATTAATATTTAAATAAGGGTATTTTTAGACTTCTTATTAAAAAAATAACTAAAGGAAGAAAGGTGGGTATATGTGATTAATGAGATAAAGAAATCGGTATATGTGGTTAAGCTCCTTTATAATTACCACTGTGTATTAATATCTTTGTTTTCTCATCTGTTTTTTTAATAATAGTTTATTTAATATCTAATGTATAAATTTAATATATATGAGTTTGTAAAGTTTAAAATTTGTAGTTTAAATTTTTACGCTAACTAGTTGTTTACTTCGTTTATGTAAAAAAAACATCTTGTGAAAACAAGTTGTTGTCGAATAAATGGTGCAATGTTATGACATAAGGTTGATATATGCTTGCTTACAAACAGAGAACTTTTGAATCTGATTTCTGCTTTCTTACTTTGATAAAATAAGAAGAGAAATTGAGTGTAGAACAAAAAAAAGCAACCCTTGGGATGACTTCTAGACCATTCCATCACTTACTCTTTCAAGTCTTAAATCAGTCTCAAAGACCTTCACTACTTAAAACTATTATAATTTAGTAGTCTTAAACTTATTGCAATATTTGGATCCAAGGTTTTGATAAAAATTCCAATATGAAAATTAAGATGCATACCTGATTACTAACAAAATTAAGTCTAAATCTATATATAATACCCTCGGAAGCAAACATTGATGTCTCATTGATTATGGATAATTCTCCCAGTCTATTTTCCCCCTTTGAAATTGTAATAACATGTTAAATAGAGAAAGAAAAAACAATAGAACACATACTTACCTGAAAAGTACTAGTATACGATAGATTCATTATTTTAATATTTCCTAGTCCATTGATCAGATTCACTCTAGTCACTTACTTAGTTAAACAGTGATAACAAAACCAGTCCCCAATTTCAGTTCAGCGACTGTGGTCTATGTGTCCTCATGTCTATTGATTCCTAAGACTCATGTTGGTCCTCCTAGTTGCATCTGTCTGTTGGAAGATGAACTGAACTGTGAACACGCTTGCTCACTTATATCCCTACTTACTTTTTTGTTTTGTCTTTTGTAGGATTGTACTTGTTTCCATGGCTTGGGTTTGCTAATTTGGTTTTGAACAATAATTTGTTTTGAATAAGTTTTGGTCTGTCTTAACAGCTCCTATGATATCTTTTCTCAGAGTGACTAAGAATTAATTCAAAATTTGGATTCTTTGGAAAAAGCCCAAAGCATTACCACTAAAGAACGTAACATTATAATTTTGAATCTTTGATGTCCAGTCTATGGTTAGAAATTTGATAACGCTAAAACTATTTTTTTATCTATTAATTAATTATTTGTGCTAAAACTATATATTACTGAATTTTTTTGTTATGTGTCAATGATACAAGAGCCGGGAGTCATAAGGTAAAAAAGAAAAAAGAATTTGTTCTCTCTCTAATCTTATCTTTTAAAAGTTAAAACAAAGCTCTTATTTGACCAAACCTTATCTCAAAAAAAAAAAAAAAAAAGTCCTAACATTAGACTCATGAAAATAAACAAAAAATTAAGTCTATCTGTTCTTCTCTTAGAGATCTACAAAGTACAAGAGAGAAGAGTACTTGTTGAAACCGAGATTCCAAGAACTCTCCTACGTATAATTGTCTGAACTATTTTTCTTTTATTAAATAAATTTAACAAAATTCTTTTTCTTGGTGGACAATGCATTTTATAATTCATAATATGAAACTCTCCGTCGAGGAGAAGTTGTTACAAGCCATCACAGCTAAAACACCAAATAAATAAATAATAGCAGATGCGTTTAAAAGATAAACTACATAAAACTTGGATGACATCAAAGAAAATACATATAAGCAGACTTTGAGATGAGTAGAGACGAGAGAGTACGTAATTTTTTCGGCTGAGAAGCCTAGACGGAGAAGGCGGCGAGGTAAGACTCTGGTAAATGGCAAAGCATTATACACGAGTAAGAGAGCTCTTTACGCTGAAGGGTTTTGCCATTGTTCTCATCGAGACAAGATCACCCACAGATCTCGGTGAAGGTGTTGTTCTGAGATTAGATCCACGTTGAGAAGAGGAGTGAGAGTTGACTGGTGTGGAAAGATTGGGAGATTTGGGGGATCCGGGTAAATAGGAGGATATGGTGGTTGCAGTGGGTTCGCTCCTGGGTCCAAATCATGAATTACAAGAGGTCGAATCATTTTACCATCACCCGCACCAGTTATAGAAAGTAGAACTGAGAAACAACAAATCATATACATGTTTAAAGATAGTTCTCATGGAGTTTGAAGAAGATGGCAGCAACTTCTTTATCCGTGGTTGTATTTTTCGCCCCACAGATTAGCCATGAACAAATTGATCATAATCTAAATGAAACATTGATGTTCGAGTTGCTTAGACTATATTATTTAAAAAATAATTTGTGCTCGGTTCCATCAATTTAAACAAGTGTAATTGCCTAGACTAATGCTACTTTTCAAATATATTAAGTAAATAGATCTAAATGATGAAGTGATACTGTTGTTCTGAAGGAAAATAATGGATACCAACAAATTTATTTGTGAAATATTCAAGAGAGGGTTCGTAAGAGAACATATTCTGCAATTTGGCACGAGAGGACACAACCTTCCGTGGACTCTGAAGCAAAAGCCGAGCATGTAAGTGGTGAGGAGAAAGGTTTATATTTGTCAGGATCCCACTTGCGTCCACCATGACCTGTCCCGTGCCCTCGGCAACTTGTCATCCATGAAGAAACATTACTACCACAATCATGAGGAGAAGAAGTTAAATGTGGCAAATGTTCTAAGCGTTACGCTGGTAATTCTTATTGGAAAGCCCACTCGAATACTTGTTGTACCAAAGAGTACAAGTGTGACTATGATGAGCTTTGGTACCACAATCACATGTATACTCTTGGGTACCGCAAATTTTAAAGTGAGCTTTCCAGTCAGATACAACATAGCATTTAGAACATTTTCTACAGTTGAACTTCTTCTCCCTGTGCTTGGGTTAGTTAAGTTTCTTGATTGATGTCAAGTCGCAGAGAGCACGAGACGGGTATGGTAGATGCATGTGGGCTGCGGACAAAAATATACCTTTCTCCTCACCATTTATGTGCTCGATTTTTTTTTTCAGAGTCCAAATAAAGTTGTGTCCTCACATGGGAAGCTGTATATTATGTTCCCTTACGAACCCTCTCTTGCACAATCCACATATAAATTTGTTCGTCGCCATAATAACAGCACTATCACTTCATCATTTGAAAATATTTAAATTTATTATTTAAGAGGAAAACATTAGTCGAGGCAATTATACTTGTTTAAATTGATGGAAACAAGCACAAATTATTTTTTTAAATAATATATAGTCTAAGCAACCCAAATAAATGAGAAAACTGACTTATAACTTAAACCAGGTAATCAGTACCTGTAAAACCAAACAAAACCATCGATCTCAGTAATCCATATTCAAGCCAACAACATATTAAACATTTGCAGCAAACAATAACTATACTCAAATGGAAAAATGGTTTATAATTACATGACGATATTCAATAATTGGGTATTTATAATCTCAAAACGAAAATATACCATATGCTTCCTTAATTAAATTCTGATTCTAAGATTTACCATCAAATATGGTTGTTGTAAAAAATATTTAATCACATGAAATGAAACCCTAATTTGGAATTTATAAACTCAAATAAGTAAAATACAGGCTCCTTCATATAAAATGTTTTTAGGTGTTCCAAAAATATTTCATACGATGACAATAAAACCTAATTTTGGATTTATAAAACTAAAGTGAATAGTATATAGTATGTTTCTCAGAAGAAAAAAATGTGGCTGTTGTTAAAATTATTTAATTTCATGACATTATACCCTAATTTGGAATTTATAAACTCAAACCGAATAGTATACAATGAGATTTAAAAAATATATATGGTCTTTATGTAGAATTTATAAACCGAAAACTGAAAATATACCGTATGTATATCATAAATATTTTTTGTTTTTTGTTTTGTTTTGTTTGTTTTTTCGTGATCCGAAGGCAAATCCCAAGCCTTAGACCCGCAATAATCCCCCTTCGTCCCAGCTTCCTTTTAGCGCATGCGTGTTGGGTGGCCAAGTGGAATGGTTAGATAATTCCGTGCTCGAGGGGAATTAATCCCTGGCCTAGACCCACAGGGCGATTCCTTCCTCGAGTGGGAACCACTAGCCCATCACCACTTTGTTCATTTGTTTTTTCGTTTTGAATAGTCTCTTTCTTAGAATTAACCCGGTTGCTGTAAAAAAATTAATTACATGAAATTATACCCTAATTTAAATATGTTAATATATATTGTTACATTGTTTTCCAGAATTTTTGTAGAATATCTAAGGTTAGAACCTAAATATGTTGATTTTAAATACATATTTTTCATATTACTTTCGTGATTTTTCTAAGATATTGATAAATATTATGAATTTAGGTAAAATATTTTTCATATTACTAGAAATAAAACCGTGTTTGTAACGTTTTCACAAATATTGTTTTTATTATACAATATTGTTAATCAACGCTCTCGGGCTCACACTTCTAGGTATAAACGAGGTCACATTTAATGACATTTTGTCCCCTGTTTGTGGAGTGTCATATATCTGTAAATTTGAAACTTCATCATGAAACTTATTTTATGACTAATGTTCTTAATTGGTTATCATCTAGTGGGAATAAACTTATTTCATTAGTATTATTTAGTATTCCGACTAATGTTCAAGTACACAATCTCCAAGTATACATGTCTTAATACTATTGGATCTCGAAGACTTCTAGCTCACTACAGTCTGCTTGATGGGGATGTAGTTTTCATCCATAATAGGTTCTGCAAGCGCAAATATCTCGCAATAGTACTTTAGAGTCGAATCCACATGGAGTAGAGTGTACACAATAGCACGTCCGAGTTCACTCGAGCTAAGCAACATATATGAGATTTTGTGGTTCTGGATCGATCGACAGTATGAACTGATCGGTCGATTGATCTACCTTTCGGTCGAACACAGGAAGTGTATTCTATAGATTGGTGCCTGCAAATGCTAAAAACATAATAAAAACGTGAGATTAATCAAATAATAAAAGGCGTTAGGAAATCAGGTAATGCATTTGAGAGTCATGGTTCGAATTATTCAGGGTAGTAACATGTGTAAATATTATAGTTAAGGCTATATAGTTAAAATCACTATTGTTCGACTATCCTTATGACCAGGCTTAACCGGGCTAGTTCAGTTGACATCCTAGTTAACTCTCTCTGTAGTGAGAGGTGAAGCTTTGGTCTGATCAATTAACCAACCTAGTCATTAAGTGCACGGAACCAAATTCTACTAAACTATTAAATAGTAAATCTTCACTATCAAATTCTGGATCTCTTACTCTAAGTGGTGTATTAGTAGCAGGTTTATCCTATGATATAGATTAAATCTGATATGAAAGTAAGCCTTTAACTAGTCATTACACAGTACTGTCCTATTGTCTATCTACCTAACCATGAATTCTCCTAGCAAAACCCTATTTGTAACTATGAAACTACTCAAGCATGTTGATGATAAACATAATAACAATGAAAATTGCAATCATATAAATCGAGTAAAGGGTTCAGAAAGGCTTCTCTGAATTGCAGAGACAGATCACAAACTTCCCCCTTGACAGCAACAACCAAAGTAGAATAAAAGAGAAGAAAACAATGAAAAGAAACTGAAAACTATTTAGTCTGGATGTCTGGAAGCTTTGTGAATTTTGTGTTATTCTATGGCAGTGAGGCTTCTGTATTTATAGTGCAGAGGGTTGTCCAAGAAGTTGAGACGAATCAGGAAGAAGATTTGGATAAAGATCCAAATATTTGTGCTTATCACTCTCTGGTCGATCGATTAATATTATTTTAGTCGATTGGTCGTATCTGAAAATGCGTCTGAAGTATCTTCTGGATCTTTTGTGATTACCTGCAACAACTCCTGATATCTCCTAACAGGCGACGGTCCTTATCTAATATTGTTCTTGAAATTTTTTGTGAATATTGGGCCTGGTCGATCGATTGGGCCGGCAATGGTAGATCAATTGGGCCTTCATCTCCAATGGGCTTCTTGATACATTTTCAATATTTTGGGCTTAACTTCTTACTCCTGAACGTAAGCGACTTGATTCCAAGTCCATGTGACAGCTGACTCACGTGGTCTGCTTGTCCTAGCTCCTCACTTCAATCCAAATAAATCATCTTCTTTATCCGGACGTGGACTTCTGATGTTGAATTGACGGACTTGGTAAAAAAATGCTCATTTATAACCTAAAAAGCCTTATTTTCACAAAAAACACTTTTGATACAGAGAAATGTGAAATTCAATAGCTTAAGTCTCAAATCAAATGGTTTCGTTAAGAAAACACAAAAAATCTGTACTAAAAAGCGGTAAAATATCACCCTATCATTGATCATAGGTAGATTATTAGACACAAGAGTGTTTATAATTGCTGGAAATAATCTTAGGAGAGAAAGTTTTCTATGTGCAAAGAAATTTGGCTTAGAAACTTGTGAACAAATTAAGAGGTTCTTATTGCTTGTGTTAATTCCCTAGGATTAACAAAGTGATTTGGTTTGCTAGGAATTAAATTAAGTTAGTATTCGCAACGAGAGTTGGTTTTCTTTACAGTTTATTCATGTTCTAGAATTAAACTTGGTACCTGATTTTACCACGCGATGTCGAACGACACCATCATTGGTGTCAAATGACACTCGACGTGTTTTGGCTGCAATTTGGATTCTTCTTCCGAAGTTCCCAATGCCTAACCTTGCTTTTAATTGTTTAAAACCCACATCATATTCCCTGGTCCTTGAAGTAGTTAGTTGAATTTAAAACCCCCATCATCCTAGTTTTAAATAAAGAGTTTAGATTTAGTTTGCAATTTATCGGTCTTTGTGGATTCAATCCCTAAGTACTACATCGCTTTACTTGTGCTCTTGCAGTTAAAAACAAGGGGTAATCTTTTGTGTATCATTGTACCAAAGAGTACAAGTTTGACTATGATGAGCTTTGGTACCACAATCACATTTATACTCTTTGGTACTACAATTTTTAAAGTGAGCTTTCAAGTCAGATTCGACAGCATAACATTTAGAACATTTTCCAGGGTTAAACTTCTTCTCATCGTGCTTGGTTTAGTTAAGTTTCTTGATCAATGTTAAGTCAGGGGGAGCACGGGTGATATATTGCGATTTTTACATCTTTTAACACTTGATTTTCCTTTGTTTTTCGAGTCTTTTGGGTTTTTTTTAGAGTCTTAACAGGTGCTTAATGCATTGGAGTATGGATTGAAGCTTTGGAATGAAGATTTGAGGCAAAAGGAGACAAACAAGTGAAATGACAATGCAGAACCAGTCTTAAGTGCCTTACATATCCTGTCATACGAAAGCCTTCCTCTCTGGAGATCTTTGAGATTTAAGTGCCTTAAATCTCAAACTTAAATTCAAGTGCGAACTTCACTGCTTGTGCTGGCATTAGAGGCACTTTCCTCTCTGGATATTGTCGAAGATCTCCCTACAAATAAAAACAAAACTAATTTAAACCTCAAAAGCATAAGTTTATACAGTGAACTTAAGAAAATGAGCAGTTTGTGAAGGTGAAGATCTAAACATCTTCAATAACAACCAAACATCAAACCCACTCGTAATGTAATATCTAACCAAATGTCGAAGTAGCCTAAGAAAAAACATTGTTAGTCTCAAAAGATCTTGCTCAAAATGTCATCATTTTATCTTTGCGGTACAGTATTTCCAGCATATTCATAAGATTCCAAATGCTAACGTTCGTGAGAAATCATAAAACTAAAATGATTATCTGTAGATCTAGAGACGCCATCCATCCTCTGAACATGGTTATCTTGATAGAGGAAGAATAAGATCTTTGGTAAATACTCGGAGACAATCATTATTGGAGTACTTTGAGTATTTGCGCCCAGAAACTGGACAACATTTGGATGACGCATCTTTTGCAGCAAAGCAAGCTCGTCCCTAAATGCATTCCTAGATACCAGAACGATGCTAAAACCTTAAGCGCATCAGTTCATTCAATTTTACAAAATAAATAGTTGAGTCAACCCACACTTTCTATTCATCCGTGAACATTTCCTTCCCAAAGGTTTTAACAGCCACATCAATTCCACGCCATGAAGCCTTGTGAAAGGTAACTTATCAACCACACATACAATACCAAAAAGTGTTAATATACCATTTCTACAACTAGTTAGCCGTCCCAAAACTCATTTTGGACTAAAGGTATCAAGTTCAGACAATGGAAACTACTTTACCTTTGAAATTTTGACAGAGTTAGAAAAATCAAGCTCTAAGGTTGAATCTCATACTCAAGAACTTCTTTATCAGTAAGAACATGCATAGGAGCAATCTAAAACCACAAACGATTACCAAACTAATTAACCTAAAATAACAGTTCAAAACCAATGCAACGAATATGAGAAGCGATTGGTGAGTTACTTGACCTCCGCTAAGCTCATGCTCACAAACCATCCATCTTTAGTCCAAGTAAAAAGCGATTTGTTTTGCTGATAAAAACATAGCCACATGCTCACCCAACTTAACTTGATGACTGAGCCTCAACCTGAAAATATCTATATACATTGAGAAAGAGGGATCTAAAATATTTTAAAAACCACATCCAGAAGCTTTACATCATAATGTTTTTTCCCGAGTATTCATCTCTTCAAATTTTTCATGTCCCTACTTCCTTCCATCTCCATAACCCCATAGTTTCCTTCCACTAGGGGTTCGACTACAAAAGCAAAACAACGATTAACATCAATTAACGTTGTGTTCCTAATAACATGATTTAGACCAAATCTAGCATAGCCAACCCCCAAACGCAGCTATTTAACCATAAAATGTCCCTTCTAAGCATAATTGGTAGATATGACAAAATTGTGAAAAGCAAACACAAGTAATAAAGAGTGTTACCTGCTTCGGCCTCGAGGGACTTCTTGAAAACCTATCATCGTGCATATAAAAAGCCCCACTAGTAAGCACAGTAGAATATTACTTACTGCTTTGTTGACGACGTTTCTATTGCTTCTCGTCCTTAAAGACCCTCTTTGATATAAAAAAAATAAATTAAACCTCACAATATGAGAGTGAAACTATAGTTAAGAGACTGAAATTGAACGACGGAGAAAACGAGAAATGAGTCTGAGACAGAAAGACACATAGCTCGGAATGAGACCTAGCCAAATCCTAGAATGAAATCGAAACAAACGGAGGTCGATATTCTTACCGGCGACGAGAGTCACCTACCTTCACTGACGGAGTGAGGTTTAGAGGACAGGGCGAGATTGTGAGATTCGAGGGTGCGGCTGGCTTTGTGGTGGTGGTGAGATTCAACGTTGGTGAGATTGTGAGATTCATGTGGGTTGCTAAGATGAGATCTGAGAGAAAAACTAAGTAGGGAGAATAAATATTTTACCCAGAGAGACTGAATGAAATTTTGGGGGTTGTGGTGAGATGCGAGGGTAAGTCTGGTTTCGTGGTGGTGGTGGTGAAATAACGGTGTTGGTGACGAGATTTAACAATGGTGGTGGTGAGATTCGAGATTTGAGAGAAATAATCTACGGAGGGAGAATGAATTTTTGGCTAGATATTGTTGGGACAATGAAATTTTGGGGGATTGGGGAAAAAAGCTAAGTGTTGGCTGATATACTCTTTTTAGTTCCCGCTAAGTGTTAATTTAGATAAATTGTTGTGGGATTAGTGATTTAGGTCCCGCTTAGCCTAATCTAATATCTTAGCGTTGTTTTAATGCTATTATATAGTAACCAAAAATAAAATTTATCATCCATAGCAGTTATGAAAATAGTGCTATCCTCATATGCTATCAATGGTCAAATTTCTTGTAGTGAAACATCTTGTGAATACTAGTTGTTGTCGAATAAATGGTGCAATGTTATGACATAAGGTTGATATATGCTTGCTTACAAATAGAGAATTTTTGAATCTGATTTATGCTTTTTTACCTTGATAAACGAAGAAGAGACATTGAATGTAGAACAAAAAAGCAACCCTAGGAATGACTTCTAGACCATTCCATCACTTACTCTTTCATGTCTCAAATCAGACTTAACAACCTTCACTACTTAAAAATATATAATCTAGTAGTTTTAAATTTATTGCAATATTTGGATAAAAGATTTTAACAAAAATTCCAATATGGTAATTAAGATGCACCCCTGATTTTTAACAAAACTAAGTTTAAATCTATATGTAATACACCTGGAAGCGAACATTGATGTCTCATTGATTACCGATAATTCTCCCATTTTATTTTTTCCTTTTGAAACTGTAATAACATGTTACATAAAGAAAGAAGAAACAATAGAACACTTACCTGAAAAGTATCAGGATATGATAGATTAATATTTCAACATTTCCTAATCCCTTGATCAGATCCGTTCGAGTGCTAGAAATAGTGTCGTAGTCAGCTACGAATTCATCGTAGTAGTAAAAGCATTCTTAGTGAGTACATTGATAACAAAACCACTCACCAGTCTCAGTTTAACGACTGTGATCTATGTGTCCTCGTGTCTATCTATTCCTAAGACTCATGTTGGTCCTCTTAGTTACATCTGTCTGTAGGAAGAGGAACTGAATTTTGAACACTCTTGCTCTCTTATATCCATATTCACTACTTTTTATGTCTTCTTTTTAGGGGCTTTTTAAAAATTATCTAATATATTTACTGTAATACGTTTTTGTATTAATTAATCCTTAACCCGCATTGTTATAAATTCACATGCTAATAGTATATTATTTATTTTATATGTAACTAATAAGATATGATATTAAAATTAGTTTTGAATATATATAGGGCTCATAACTTAAAGATTAATTTGTAGAACAACACCCTCTCTCCTCCAAATTAATAAAATAGCATCCATATTTGGTAAATTAGGAAAGTAACACAAGTCAAAGATTTTGAGAGGACTGTGATGACTAAAATACCCTTATGCTGAAAGGTACAGATTTAACCAATTATGGACCACATTGATGTGACGTTAAGTAGTCATCTACTATATAAAAACATATACCTATTTATTTCACATGTCAATTTATGTGCACATTATATAGTCATCTATCATAGTACTCAGATAGATGTATGTAAAAGTTAAGATAAACATATATGCTAGCATAAATAAACATCACATGAATATTAAAATAAACATAAAAATATTTATTTATATCTATCAAACAGAAAAATGCAACTACATGTTCACATAGACAATATTAGTAATTACGGTAGCTAGCTAAATAGCTAAGCACATTACTAAAATGTCTATCTATATCTATATACGTCAAATAGATGACTATTAGCAAGAGTAGATCAAACACAAAAATACAACTACAAGTTCACATAGACAAAACCAATTACAGTAGCTAGCTAAACAGATAACTACTTATAAGCGAAATCATAATGAAATAGTTAGCCACCTATTTAGATAGATATATTATAATAGATAACTATTTACAACTTATGGCAAGACCATTCAAATATAAACGTCAATTAATTATAAAATACTTTACTATTCATCATAATTTTACTCATTCACTACAACTAGATAAGTAAATTCGGAATATAGACATAACAAATAGGAACCAAACATGTAACAAGTTGACATCTAGTGTAAGGGATAGATATGTTGAGTTGTTTAATCAGAATAGTCAACTTCTATTAGAAACAGACAAAAACATGTGGTCAATCTAAAATAAATAAATAAATAAATAAATAAATAAATAAATCAAAAGTAATATGTTAGAATAAAAAATATGTGATGGGCAAAATGGACTTCTCAATACATATGATTCCTAAAATAATATTATTTTGTTATGCTTTTAATTTTGGTGGTAAAAGGTGCTAGTTTTGTCAGTTACTCTAATTTAAAATCTATATCACACATAATATTATACGTGTTACCATTTACAAAGTAAAAAATAATTCAATAATAGGTTTTTCTATCTTTCTAAATAGAATTAATTCATAACTCATGTGTGTCCTAATCAGATTGTAAATAGAATGAATAAACAATAGCACAATTAATTGAAAAGTATCAGGATACGTTAAATTCAGTAATTCAATACTTCCTAATCCCTTGATCAGACTGTTTGAGTGCTAGAAAAAGAGTCGTAGTCACTTACTTAGTTAAACACTGATAACACAGCCACTCCCTAATTTCAGTTCAGTGACTATGGTCTATGTGTCCTCTTGTTGGTCCTCCTAGTTGCATATGTCTGTTGGAAGATGAATTGGAGTGTGAACACTCTTGCTGACTTATATTCCTACTTACTTCTTTGTCTTGTCTTTTGTAGGATTCTCCTTGTTATCTTGGCTTGAATTTTTCTGAGGGTTCACGCTAATTTGGTTTTGAAAATTAATTTGTTTTGAATAAGTTTTAGTCTGTCTTAACCGCTCCTATGATATCTTTTCTCAAATTGATTAAGATTTAATTCAAAATTTGGATTCTTTGAAAAAAAAACCAAAGCATTACAAGCATAAAGAATGTAACATCATAATTTTGAATCTTTGATGGCCAGTCTTTGGTTAGAAATTTGATAACGCCAAAACTATTTTATTTATTCATTAATTAATTAGTTGTGCTAAAACTAAATATTAACTGAAATAATCAATTTTTGTCATGTGTCAATGATACAAGAGCCGGGAGTAATTATGTAAAAAAGAAAATTTTTTTTTTTTTGTTTCTAGTCTCTAACTTGGGCTTTAACAACATATACCCACCTCATCATACTCATTAACGACATATACCCACCACGTCACCACCTCTCATTTTAATCCCATATACCCACCCTTTTTGTTAAATGTCCACATTACCCTTCTTTCGAAAATATCACTATTTAAATATTAATTATTTATAGGGTTTAGGATCTAGGGTTTAGGGTTTTAAAACCCTATACCCTAAAATCCTAAACACAAAAGTTCTTTCCACCCCTAATAAACCCTAACCCCCTAAAATCTAAACCCTAAATCTTAACAATTAAACCCTAATAGTTATTAAAAAATAAACCCTAATATTGTAAAGGTTTAACCGCTAATCATAAATCCTAAGTAAATCATAAACTCTATAATTTAATAAACCCTAAATCCTAAAATCATATAACCTAACAAATTTATCATTTATAATGAAGAATAGTTTTGATAAATTAAGGGTATAATAGTATTAAAATAAAAAAGGTGGGTACATGTGATTAAAAAAGGGTTTTGTATATGTGGTTAATGGGTATGGAAAAGTGGGTATGGAGAAGTGGGTATATGTATTATTTTCTCTTCTAACCTTATCTCTTAAAAGTTAAAACAAAGCTTTTATTTGACCCAACCTTATCTCCAAAAAAAAAAAAAAAAAAATTCTAACCTTAGACTCATGAAAAAAAACAAAAAATCATCTGGCATCTTTTCTTCTCTTAGAGATCTATGAAGTACAAGAGAGAAGAGTACTTGTTGAAACCGAGACTCCGAGAACTCTCCTACGTATAACTGTCTGAACCATTTTTTTAATATTAAATAAATTAAATATATTTTTTTTCTGGGTCGACAATGCATTTTATAATTCATAATATGATACTCTCCTTCGAGGAGAAGTTACAAGCCATTAAAGCTAAAACACCTAATAAATAAATAATAGCAGATGCGTTTACAAGAAAAACGAGATAAAACTTGGATGACATAAAAGAAAATACATATATGCAGACACTGAGATGAGTAGGGAGACACTTTTCCAAAGGTCTCAAAGCACTTCCAATCTGAAATCTTTGATGAGGCTGAGAAGACAACTTCGGTGATACCCAAGACGATGCGGTGGACAATTGTAGCTCACTTGGTTAAAACCATTGCCTTCGAGACCGAGTTGAGTAGCTTGCAAGTGTTGCACCATAAAGGTGAAAAAGATTCTCTCTGTTAAAGCGGAGGAAAGGAGTTTCTTATACGAATAACCAATTGCTAGAGAGGCGACCACCTGTGTACCCTAGGATTGTGTCGTGGAAAAGACATAGGATAGAACAAAACATTTATCCGCCCAGTTATTCGGATTTGCATAAGACATATGTAAATCTGAGTGGCTTAGGCTGGGAGAAATTTCCACCAAAAAATATTTGACCATGCCCATGATCGTAAAGAGGAGAGAATGTCTTGTGATGGTATGGATGTTTAGATCAGTGAAGACGAGACCGGAGTTGCTACCTATATCGGATGAGGAGTTCACCGGAAATATATTAAGGGACACATAGGAGAAGGTTACCAATCTGACCAAAACATAGGAGGAGGGAGTACGTAAATGTTTTCGGCTGAGAAGCCTAGAGGGAGAAGGTGGCGGCATAAGACTCTGATTCATGGCAAAGCATGATATACGAGTAAGAGAGCTCTTTACGCTGAAGGGTTTTGCCATTGTTCTCATAGACACAAGATCATACTCGGACCTTGGTGAAGGTGTTGTTATGAGATTAGATCCACGTTGAGAAGAAGAGTGAGAGTTTACAGGTGTGGAAAGGTTAGGAAATTCGGAGGATATAGCCAAATGGGAGGATATTAAATAAATTAAATAATTTTTCCTGGGTTGACAATGCATTTTATTATTCATAATATGATACTCTCCCTCGAGGAGAAGTTGTTACAAGCCATCAAAACTAAAACACAAAATAAATAAACAATAGCAGATTCGTTAAAAAGATGAACTAGTAAAACTTGGATGACATAAGACTGATATATATGTTAGCTTAGAAATAGAGATGTTTTGAATCTGATTTCTACTTTCTTAGTTTGATAAAAGAAGAAGAGACATTGAATGTAGAACAAAAAAGCAACCATAGGGATGACTTCTAGACCATTCAATCACTTACTCGTTCATGTCTTAAATAAGACTCAAAGTCCTTCACTACATTAAATATATAATCTGGTAGTCCTAAACTTATTGCAATTTTTGGATCATAGGTTTTCAGGAAAACTTCAATATGGAAATTAAGATACACACCTGATTGCTACCAAAATTAAGTCTAAATCTATATTTAATACCCCTCGGAAGCAAACAATGATGGGGGATTAATTTCATGTTGACGGTCAAACGACCATCACAGACTAACACCTCGTCGACGGGAAGATTGACACGTGATTCCATTTCGGGTGAGAACCACCAGAACGATCGATGGGGGTTCTCGCTTGCTGTTTATTTTGAGTTTTGTCACAGTTAAGTGTAACAACGGCGTGAACATTTATCTTTGTGAAGAGATTATAATTTGCAAGGTTACCGGGGGAGTTAATGTTCAACTCTAATGTTATATTTGCCATGACAATCTGAGTGTAACTTGATCTTATATAGATATATCTAAACAGAGTTGTAAACATCTATATTCTATTTTACTTTTTCCATTCTTTTTTCATTAAGTTGGAATTCAATATGAGTTTCTACATTTAGTAAATATTCTACAATTTTTATAGTTCAATTATATATATCTACGTAAGATTAAGTTACACTCTGATAGTCATGGAAAATATAACACCAGAGTTCAACATTAACGCCACTAGTAACCTTGCAAATGTCAATCTTTTTACAAAAATTAATGTTTACGGCGTTGTTACACTGAAAGGTGACAAAGCTCAAAACAAATAGCAAGTGAGAACCCCCATCAATCGTTATGGTGGTTCTCTTACTCGAAATGGAATCACACCATCAATCTTCTCGACGATTGAGGCGTTAGTCCGTGACGGTTGTTTGACCCTCGACGTGAAACTAAGCTCTCATCATTGTATATAGCTAAAGAAGAGGACGTGGAGGCTTAGTTTGTGTTAGATTCCAACTGTACAGTGCCACATCAGCATATTTCATGGTTATTTTGACTGACGTTTGTGTTATGAGGGTTTAGAAAGATATACTATTTGCCATTGTTCCCATAGAGACAAGATAACACACGGATATATTTGTCCGGAGCCCAAGTGCGTCCACCATGACCCATCCCGTGCCCTCGGCAACTTGACATCGATGAAGAAACATTACTACCGCAAGCATGAGGAGAAGAAGTTTAAATGTGGCATATGTTCTAAGCGTTACACTGGTCAATCTTATTGGAAAGCCCATTTTAAGAATTGTTGTACCAAAGAGTACAAGTGTGACTATGATGAGCTTTGGTACCACAATCGCATTTATACTCTCTGTTACAGCAAATTTTAAAGTGAGCTTTCCTGTCAGTTTCGTCAGCATAACGTTTAGAATATTTTCTACAGTTAAACTTCTTCTCCTCGTGCTTGGGTTAGTTAAGTTTCTTGATCGATGTCAAGTCGCGGAGAGCACGGGACGGGTCATGGTAGATGCATTTGGGCTCCGGACAAATATATACCTTTCTCCTCACCAGTTATGTGCTCGATTTTTTGCTTCACGGTCCATAGAAAGTTGTGTCTTCACATGGGAAGCTGCATGCTATGTTCCCTTAGGAACCCTCTCTTGCACAAATCACATATAAATTTGTTCGTCGCCATAAGAACAACACTACCACTTCATCATTTGAAAATATATAAATTTATATATTTAAAAGAAAAACATTAGTCGAGGCAATTATTCTTGTTTAAATTGAGAGAACCATGCAAAAATTATTTTTAAAATAATATATAGTCTAAGATACTCAAATAAATGATATTCCATAATTTGTTAATTAAGTTCCGTTTCTAAAAATTATCATAAAATACAGTTGTTGTAAAAATTATTTAATCACATGAAATTATACCCTAATTTGGAATGTATAAACTCAAATAAGTAAAATACAGGCTCGTTAAATATTTAATATTATAACCTAAATATGTTGATATTAAGTACACATCGTCGTGGAGCTCCGCCGGGTATCGATGGCTTCTAATTGGAGTTCCGGATGAACCACCAAACAACCTATATCACCTAGACCCTCCGCCGGTGACCTCCACACCTCACGCTCACTGCTCCTTCACGCTCTGGTCCCTCTCCTCCTCCCCGACCTCCAAATCACCACAACAACCGGAGGAGAGAACCCACATATTCACCCTCATCCAACGCCTCCCCTAACCCCCACTCTTGACCGCTCCCTCCTTCCGATGAATTTCAAGGTCTTGGAATGGTGGTCAACATCACATTATAAGGTGACTAAATTTGAAGAATTTGGTATACGATGCAATTTCTTTGTGAATTTTTCGTTTGTGGTATCTTTGGAAACTCTTCCAATATTCTACCAAACATTAAACAGTTTATGTTCTATCATTTTATTGTGTTTTTTTTCTTTTAGCTTGTATTCACCGATCAGCTAGGAATATTGGGATATATCCATTATTGCATTGATCCTTGTAACCGAGTAATCAATGAATGAATTAGCAGTTTGACCAAAGAAAAAAAAAAACTTGTATTAGAAATCAAAATAAATATATATCCAATTTGTAAACACCTCTATGTATAGAGTTTCCATAATATCGATTTTGAGATTCCTTCAATGCAGTTGTTTGTCTTCTAAAACTACTTAGCTGTTGGTACACCCAAGATTAATAACATTGAAGTGAGTCCATTTGCCTATTGTAACATAATTTTATCCTCTGCAGAAAAAAACATAGTTTATTCATAATCATATGAACACTCCTCGATCAATTGTTGAACAAGTTCATTTCAAAAGAATGAAACTACACTATTAGAGACAACCTAAATCACCAAGACGTAATATGTGTCAATCTGACCACAAATACGTCAAGTTTAGAAGAATAGGAAGATATAAACTAACCATGCAGAGATGAAACTTTGTCTTTAGTTAACCCTTTAATAACTTCACTTATAATTCATGTGTGCAACGTAAGAAAGACTAACAATACAAAACCAGGAAGGGTTATATATCAGTTTCCATAAATGAATAATACGGTAATAAAAAATTCAGAGATTCCAAAACCCATAGTACGTATGATTTACGTATTTTTATTTACACATCTTATTTTGTAATATTGATTACATAACTAACACGAATCTAAATGCAATGAAATTTTTTTTTATGTAAATAAGTACATGGGAGACGGGAAATATTAGTTATGAAGCACAATTGACATATATTTATTAATAAGAATTTAGAATTCGAGAGACCTTAAAATATTGATATTTTCAGTCAACACCATGTCGTTAACACTCTTGTTATTGTCCCAAGGGTAAATGATTAGTTTTTAATTTCCAAAGAACACAACAATAATCGTCAATCCTTAATGTGTCTGTCACAAATATTTTTTGTAATGAAATTATAGAGTTTCAAAATTAATTAGCTTACACACAAAATGTACTATTATATATAAAAAAATTCATATGTTCATATATCATGGTTATTTTTGATATAGACTCCGGTTTGAAATTTGATAAAACTAAAATTACATTTTCAATTTTATTTTATCTATCATTTAGCTGTGGTAAAATTAAATCCAAGTTTAATAATTAAGTTTAACTTATGTGTTAATAAGTTATTATTTTGGCCATTTTTTTAATACTTGATTTTGTTAGTAATATAATTTTGATGGAAAGCCTCCAGTTGAAATTTTTAATAAAGTTAAAACTACTATCCGTTTTTTTGTATCTATTAATTAGTTATGGTAAAATAAATTACCAACTCTATAGTTTTTATTTTATTTTTGTTTATGAGTCACTAAATAAAATGAATAATGATATAAATTAAGGATTTTTTGCCATAAATTTCTTTCTTTCTTAAAAAAAAAAAAATTTATGGCAAAAAGTCTTTGATTTCTTTCACCAAACTTATATCTGAAA
>OVAP01000484.1:0-35184 GCA_900406295.1 Aurinia saxatilis
CTTAACAACCATGTTTGAGTCATACAGTGTGATTTCAGGACAACTTTCCTTGACCCGTAACCCGCATCTTTGCAGCTATCATCGCTAAAGTCCATGCGCCGTTTGCAGCTGTACTCGGTCGTTAACCCCACATTTCCGTATGCACTACGTACGGTTATAATCATAATTTGTTGTTTAGTGATATTTTAATATAGGATGAAAACTTTTATATTGTAGTCGGATAAAAAAATGTACCTTATAACATCGAGAGTAACATTAAGGACGTTGAAATTGAATGGATCGCGTCGTAGATTTTGCCTTTCGGTAATGGAAATAAGAAATATGCATATCGCCAAAAAGGAAAGTTGTGACACGAAGAGCCCACTCTTCTTCCTTGTCTCTCCCTCACTTTTGTTCTTTTATTTTTGGTCAAGGGCATGAACAATTTGTATGGAGGGAGATACCTTGACAACGGAATTATTATCTATATATATAATGAGAGCTTTTCTCTCTTTTGATGCTGCCATATCAGCAACCAACTAACCCATCAAAAGATTTTTTTTGTTCCATTCAACACCCATAAAGTCCAAGCCCAAAACTCCTCCTCCTCACATCACTTTGTCAAACATTAATAGAGTACAAACTTTGTAATAAATAAATGACAGCTATGATAAATTTTTAAAAGTTTTTATGTACCAAAATGTATTTTTTTTAGTTGTAAAGATTAATCTAAATTCATGAATTAGTATTTTTTGTTGAACTCTTTTAGTAGAAAACTATAAAAACTACACATAAGAAAATCAGCTAATCTAATATATTTATTCATATATCACAACTATATATATTATGAACTTAAACCCAAAAATAAAAGAATATGATGACCGAAAATCTTTAAAACAACATCTTATCCTCGGTTAGATGAAACAAAGTGGAAAGGAAACAAAACTTCAAAACTCAAAATATATAATAAAAAATGGTGTCTGTTTAACTTCAAAACATTAATATATCTAAAACAATTAATTTGAATTTTATATTAAACTCTTTTAGTAGAGAAATATAAAAAGTACACATAACAAAATTAGTTAATACAAGAGAAAATTTCAAAACTACCCCCTTTACTCTACCACTTTCATAAATACCCATTTTTACCTATTTTTGAAAAATGTATTAGTTACAATCTAAATTGGAAAATTTTAAGAAACAACCACTTTGGAATCACTCCTTTTCAAAACTACCACTTTTGGTATATTTGCAAAAATACTATCATGTACTAAAGTTATTTTTCATTACAAATTACAAACTTGCTAGGGTTTAGGGCTTTAGGACTTATGGTTTAGTAAAACTATAAAGTTTATGATTGACTTAGGATTTCTAGGGTTTATAATTTAGGGTTAAGCTCTTATAAAAGTAAGGTTTAATTTTTAATAATTATTAGCTAAGCTTTAATTGTTGGGATTTAAGGTTTATATTTAAGGGGTTAGGGTTTAGTAGAGGTGGAAAGACTTTTTGGGGTTTAGGATTTTAGGTTTTAGGGTTTTTAAACCTTAAACCCTAGATCATAAACCTTAAACCTTATAAATAATTAGTACTTAAATAGTGGTATTTTTGAAAATTTACCCCTTCCCATGGTATTTTTGAAAAGTGGTATATCAAAAGTGGTAGTTTTAAAATTATCCCATCTAAATTATAATTTTTAATATTTTAAACTATTCTATAATGTAGGTTTTATGATCTTGGGTTTAGGAACCCTAAAAACTCCTAAAATATAAACCCTAAAACCTTAAACATAAATCCAAATGGTTATTAAAACACTAAACCCTAATCCTATAAGATTTTAGCCATAAATTCAACCTTATATCAACCCTAAATCCGAAAAGGGTATTTTAAAAAGGAAAAAAAGAGGATAATTTTGAACAGGGGCATGTGAAAAGGGCATTTCTAAAAATATCTCTTAATGGAATCTATTTATTCATATATCACCACTATAAATATTCTCAACTAAATCCTCGAAAATAAAATAATAGGAAGATAGACAATCTTTAATTTCTCAACCACAAAATTCCGCTATTATCTTTCANGTTTCACAGTTGGAAAGAGATAATCGGTCTCTTGAAGCCTCGAATAACATTCTATAATAAGTAACAAAGTTAATCGTGTGGAAGATATCAAATCTGTAATAAGTTGGTATCTTCACTTAAAAAGACCTCGACAACTACAATGTATCAATGCAGTAGTGAATGATCAAATCCACAAATCCCAGCTTTTAAACTATGTCTTACTAAACTATCTTATCAAACTAAATCGAATGCAATTGGGTTTTTGTTGGTTATACTAATTTTCTACTTGTTCAAATTCAAATGGGAATAAAATACTAGACTTAGGAGATATCAATGGTAGATAAATGAACTAACTGGATGACTATTCAGGTTCTAAAACGGCACAAACTTTAACTTAAACAAAATTCTAAATTGGTCCACTTTCGCGGTGCCAATTACTTCTCTTAGCAAAGTAAACACCTAAAATCTCATTTGGGTTTAACTAAGCTAGAGAGCATTTCTAGTGCTGGTTTAATATGTTCACAAAATGCCTTAGCATCAACTCTCGTTGGCTAAGGACATTTTGCTATCCTAAATGGGCTCTCAAGAAATCTTTTACACTTTCGTTTAATAGGAGTTCCTATGATCATAAACTAGGTGATCAAGCTAGTCTAAGCCTTAAGGTACCACAAGGAGGGAGCTATTCTAATAACTAACTTATTTTAATCCAGCTAATAGCTTATCTAACCATGATTCCCCTAAATTTAACAACCTAACTACTCACACATCATTAGAAAGACAATATAGCAATGTAAATAGAGAGACATGAATCAAAACTCAATAACTGAATACTACTTCAATATAAAAACGAAAATAAAGAACTACAAGGGTTTAAGAACACTTCTCAACAGTATTAAGTGAATGAAATGACAAGAAGATGCAAGCTCTTCAAGGAAATCTCAAGAACAATGAAACAAATGAAGAACAAAATGAAACAAAAGTGTTTTAGATCTAAAAAATGAAAGGAAAAACGTGTTCTAGGGTTTCTGGGGCTCAGACCATTTTTATAGGGGAGAAAAAACGTGTGTAATCTTCTCAAATAAGGTAAGGATTGATTTGATTCGAGTTTCCAAAAATGGTGCTCCCAGGGAACAGATCGATCGATCCATGCATAGATCGATCGATCCATTCTCAGATCGATCGTTCCTTGCATGCAGCTCGATCTGCAAATGGCTCGCGGGTGTTGAGTGATCATGGATCGATCGATCCATTCATTTTCCCACAAATTCTTCACCTTTTTGTCTCACAACTCCACCTTGAAGCTCAAATCTATACTCCACGTGTTTGCTCCTGTTAAGACTCTAAAACGACACTAAAATACTCGAAAAGCAGTTGAAAACCAAGGTTAGAATGAGTTAAAAACGCAACATATCAATCTGTTTCGCACATCACCCATCAATCTGAAAAACATGAGAAATTTTATGAAAGGCAATGTTTAAATTTCTAATATTAACCCATAATTGGGAAATGGGAAGAGAGAAACGCTATCTTGAAACATCGAACGACATTCTGTAACAACAAACACATTTAATCGTTTGAAACATATTCATATTTTTAAACATTAACTATCAATATTTTTTTAAAAATAATCGTCAACATAAAAAATTTGGCAATTATTTCACAATTTATGGTGATTAATAAATACTAATTTTAATTATATATAATATGTTATATTTATAAACATTTGAGTGTTTTATCTTACACAAATCATAAATTATTAAATATAGAAGCCAATAATTAAAGAAGCAAAATATAATAATACCATTCAATTTGATATGTATACATTTAAATATTATCATTGTTAATTCTCTCTTCAGTAAAATGAAACATAGTGGGAACGAAAAAATTCTTCAAAGCTTAGATATAATGTTGTAATTTTTTACTATATCAAATTTACAGTCATACAATGCACTTTCAAATAATAAATCACAAAGACTATGTATCATATATATATATTTTTTAAAAGCATATGATCCATATCTAAATGACAATTACCAAATTATTTGTGGAACATCGCTGTCTCGATAACAAAGTAAATAAAAAAAAAAAGATTAACACATTCCGCGCGTAGCGCAGATAACCACTAGTATAATATATACTAATTAATCCCTGAAATTTATGTACAAATTGAACCAAATGTGTATTGTTTCATGTTGACTTATTCTGATTCGGAACTCAGTCCATCAATTATTATTATTGTCAACCACGTTCTCTTGTAAGCTCAATTATTTTAATCATTTCCATATACATGATTGCCATTCCATGCTACATTATAATTTTAAATAAACAATAATTGCTTTAAATTTCTTGGAAATGATGAAAATAATTGGTGTTTTTAAATCACAAATACGAGGTTTTTTTAATTAACAATAACTGAGTTTTTGAATCACGACTACTAGGTTTTTTTATAAACAATAATTGCTAGGAACATGTTTTCTTTACATATAAAAATTTGGTAAGTGGATCGGCATTGGTAGCATAACTCTTTGTACTAGTATAGTCACTATATCATAGTTGGTGGTTTATTATCTTCTTCTATCTGCGCGTGTTTAACGAACATTTTTAGTTATTTATCCACGTAAACATAACTGATATTGTAGTCAAGACTCAAATCTGATTCTCTAGCTATTTCCAGGATTTGTTATTCAATCACTAAATTTGCAGGACAATGAGTACTTAAGCTAAAACGAAAAAATTTCAAGTCCAATGCAAATGCAGGGAGATAGAGGACATAGAGAGAATTGAAGAAACTCACATCATGAAGATGAAGAGTATCAAGATAGCTGGGGAAAGGGTTGAGAGGTCTACAATAGTTTCTCCGGTGTGTCTCGAGTTGACCACCTGAAAGAGCGATCCAACAAATTTCTCGTACCGACTCATTCCCTCTAGAGAATCGGAGCTCCACTCAAAGGCACAGAAGAGAAAGAGCTGCATGATTACAAACCTTGATACCGTCAATCCAAGAAGAACACAAACACGAGTGGAATATAGATAAGGGTATCCCATCTTCTTGTGGTTCTTGAGAATGTAACCAAACTCTTCACGCTTTGTGATCTTATTAAGTCCCATTATGAGTAACAGCAAGCTACAAGGGAACAAAGTGTTCCCCATCAGTACTTGAGGGATAAGGAGCCAAAGAAGGCCCGAGTTCTTGCGGAAAATGACCATGTTCTCATTTGTTGGAATAAATCCGCAGCTCGCAAACGTTGATATCGTTGTGAAGATGGAAAAGGTGAGCGTTGAGATTTCCTTGGAACCAAGAATTTCTCTTGCCGTTTTAACAAAGGTTACATACAGAAAAACTAGCACGGAGCCAACAATATTTGTTACAAGATAGTAACGAAGAATCACTGAGTACAAGCACTTACACGCCCTTTCATTTATACGACTAGGACCTCTCCGTTGATCAGTTACAGTCTCGAGGTCACCAAGGCCATCCTCTATCGGAGTCGTGAAAGTGAAGTGTTTCTGAGGTGCAGTAGATGTTGTTGGAACAAGAGATGAGTAAAGAAAAGGAAAAGTGCAGTTTGCGTTAAATACATGAAGGAAGGCATGACGTGTTGGATAAGAAGAAAGACAATATTCACTTATGAGATAATGAATATTTCCTAAAGATCCTAGCCTTAGAAGGTTTCTATATCCCACGAATATAAAAGGAATAGTAGGAGGTGTTTTCTAGGGTTAGCCATTTTAGAAAAGTAAAAGCCTTGTGTAAGCTTTTACGTTAGAGAGAGTTATGATAACTCTGTACGGTCCAAGAACTAGTGATTGAAAAAGAATCAGCTAGTTCTTGAGAGGTTTAGATTTCACTGGTAGCAAACTAAGTAGAAGCTTAGGTGTTCTGTAATTTGCTCAAAGGTTCTTTGAGAAATAAATCTATGAGAAAAGCAAATACATCGTTGTGTATTTGAGTAAAATCTATGTGTCTCGGTTCCATTACTTTTTCAATTGGTATCAGAGTCTCAACCTCTGAACCAAGTTGTTCTCTAACAATAGGTAAAGATCCTGAGGCAAGATGAAATCGGGAAAAGAATATGTTGCTATTCACCACAGTTTGATGCTCACTCCGTACAACTATGCTCAATGGAAGGTAAAACACTTAGGGGTATTGATGAAGACTGCTGGAAGAAAATCTCCAAGGGGTGGACATCTCCTGTATGCAAAGGAGAAAAAGGTGTTGATGTTCCAAAAGATCCCGATCTATGGACGGATCTCGAGAATAATCTCTCGAAGTATAATGCTAAGGCACTGGGTATCATCATGACTTCTATAAATGATGAACAGTTCAAGTCTCTCAAAAGTTGTACTTCTGCAAAACAAGCTTGGGATAAACTTCAGAAACAACATGAAGGAACAAGCAATGTCAAGAGATCAAGAGGTTACATGGTTGTGAGTAACTTTGAGAATTTGAAGATGGGAGAGGATGAAACGATTGGTCAATTTGCTGCTAAGCTAAGTGGTCTTGCTGGTGCTGGACAAAGCTTAGGAAAGAGCTTTAAAGACAAAAAGCTTGTGAAAAATTTATTGAGGAGTCTTCCTCCGAAATTTGAGACAAAAAAGACAGCACTGGAGACTTGTCTAGACACGGACACCTTGGGCTTCGATGATTGTGTGGGTCATCTTCAAGCTTATGAGTTGGATCTCTTGAAAAAGAAAGGTGAATCGTCTAAGGGAGTTGCACTTGTAGCTTCAATTGAGAAACATGAGCTTATCGCAATTAGGGACGATGTGAGTCTCATGGTGAAAGATTTTGGGAAAACTGTGAGACATATGGACAGAGAGATTCGAAGAAGCTATGGAAGAAACAATCAAGATGATTGCTAAAATACCATAAGAAAACCCTTAGTGAAGTGCCATGAATGTCAAGGTTACGGTCACTACAAGTCTGATTGTCCTACTGCCAATAAAAGGAATCAAATGCAAAGAGTTTAAAGGTGTTGGACATTTCAAATCAGAATGTGTGAACTTGATTCCAAGAAGGGGAAATTATAATACTACAATGAGTGAAAGTGAATCAAGCTCTAGTGGTGAAGATGCATGTGACATGTCTGGTTACTGTGCATTCATGGTGAATATTAAAGAGGAGCTACCTGAGAATAAATCAGAGAACGAAAAGGAAGAGAAATCTTCATTCCGTGAAAAAGAAGTGGAAGCACCTAACGAATGTACCTCAGATAGTGAGTCCGATGGTGAAGATTTTGATCTGAGAGCTGAGTTCAAGAAGTTGTATCTCACTGTTATCACGCTTGGAGAAGAGAAAGTGTCTCTAACTGAAGAGAAGTTTAAGCTCAAGGATATGAACTCACTTCTCAAAACTGCTTTTGCTAAAGAGGAAGAACTTAGAAAGAACTGTTGAACATGAGTTAAGTGAAACCAGAAAAAGAGTAAGGATGTTGAATACTTGCACAAAGGATCTGGACAAGATTTTAGCATGTGGGACTTATGACAACAACCATTACGGGTTGGGATTTACGGGAGAGACGAAGACGTCCAATATGAAGTTTGTTCCTGGAACACCTTCAATGCTGTTCCAACACAGAAACCTACAGTTTTATATGGATTTCGAGACTCAAGAGGATGTTATTGTTGTGGACATCTTGGTCATATCAAGAGGCATTGTTGGAAGTTTTACAATAAAGTTCAGAAGATATTGAGGCTTGGTAAATACTTTCCCAACAAGAAGAAACCATGGCTTGTGTGGATGAACAAATCTGATCTTTATCCAACTCGAAGTGAGAATTGTCATGTTGCATACACATCCTCTGATGCATCAGATGATTGTTCGTGGTACTTTGATAGTGGAGCATCAAGGCATATGACTGGGTATCAGGAGGCTCTCAGTAACTATGAAACTGTTAAAGAAACAAAGGTCACTTTTGGTGGAGGCGAACACGGAAGGATCAAGGGAAAAGGTGAGCTTGATAGAGCCGATGCACCAGAGCTCATGAATGTCTACTATGTGCAGGGTCTAAAAGCAAACCTCATAAGTGTAAGCCAATTGTGTGATGAAGGATTAACCGTGGCTTTTAACAAGGTGAAGTGTTGGGCTATAAATAGGCATAATGAAGTGGTTATGTCGGGATTAAGGACACAGAACAGTTGCTACATGTGGGATCAACGTAATAGCCATGAACGTGTCATAAATATTCTAGAGTTAAAGCATGCTAACAAGGGTGTGAGTGAAGCATGGCATCAAGAGAATCAAATCAAGGTGCTGCATAAGTATGCAGAAAACTTGCTGGAACGATCCAGTCTCTGTTCCAACAAACCGTCCAGAACTCAAGTGAGCACAATATAAAGTTGTCAAAGGATTTATATAGAGATTTGGTGATGTCTTGTGATATTGACTGGGTAGGTTTCAAAGATGGTCATACAGCTGATAGCACTCTCCTTGATAGCTTTTATTCTAAACTCATGTTGATGAGACAAATGGCATCTTACTATGGTATGACTTTGGAAACTCTACTCTTTAAATGTGAAAGTGCAATAAACATATCAGAGAACCTTGTGCATCATTCTAGACTTAAGCATATTGATATTTGCCATCAATTTATAAGAAAAGTAGTTGAGGATAAGTAAGTGGTGATAACATGTATCCAATGAGTGTCAACTTACTGATATTTTCATGAAGCCCTTGGACTTAAGCACGTTGTTAAACCAGCTAAAGTCCTTAGGGATTTGTGAACTTTAATTTTCTTTTCTTGAGTGGTTGTGTTGAGACAGGTATCCGGAGCAAAATGTTTTGAAACTTCTGAAGTGTAAACGTTCAGTCTGAAAAACAGCTACCCTCCATGGTTATGTGTTTGAATCAGTAAAGAGTGTGACCAGTTGCTTGTAAAGAAAATAGATCTATGTGACGTGATCTGTGCATAGGAAGAAATTGTGTGTAGAAAGGAGCAGTAAGAAACACACTATTTCATAAGATGAAACAGAGCTTATCTAGGTTATCTCAGTCTAAAAAAACTGAAAGGAAAATTTTGAATTAAAAAAACAATACTATGAAGATGCACAAGAAACAAAAATCAAGATAAAAGAGAAAAAATCAAGCATCAAAGTAAAGCAAGAGAAGGCCAAAGTCAAGACATCAATGTGCTAAAAAATAACAGAAGCCTCAAGGAAACATCATTGCCTTGTCTCTCAAGAGAATCAGTGTGGTACTATCAAGCATAGAAGGAGATGATGCACCTTCAAGGCCCTGGGCAACTTGTCTCAAATTCAAGTTGTGTGTGCCAGCCTTGATTGTAACAGCCTCTGCACTCTTTACATTCTGGTCACATTCCTCACGCTGGTGGGGACTTCTTCATTCCATAGGTATGTCGGGTATAGCTAGTCATCTTGAATCAACAAGTATGAAAATTATGCTTGCTGACACATAAAGATGGTTGTTCCAACAGCCCCTCCAAAGTTGACTGAGTATTATGCTTTGGATGCTAGTCTCATACAATTGCTTGGTGGGAGAAGAGTGCTTAACTACATTTATCAATCATCTCCCAATGGTTTCTAAAGAAAATTTAAGTTGATCTCGCGGGTACTCATGTTCATAAATCCCATAGTTTTGTCTATCTCTTGAGTTTGTTATGGTTATTCAAATATAATTATTTCATAAACTGATTTGAATTGCCATGTGGTTAATCCTGAATGAAGTCTAGTCTGCATTTACACCGAATCGTTTTGAAATTATTTGGATTGTTATGTTATTCAAAACAATAATTTCCACTTATGGTTGGTTTGAGTGGTTTAAGATCTCAGGAACTAAGGAATTGAAGTTAATATGAGAAGAAGTCTCAGCTGCTCACGCTTCCGCATGCCTACTTCATCATAGTAAAGAAGAAATTCTTCAAGCTTTTTCATTCTCCTTCTTTATGAAGTTCATCACTTTCCAGGTAAGTTTTAATTGAATTATGCATACCAATCGGGGGGAGAATATGATGATATGGTGAGTTTAAGTTTGTTTAGAATTGAGGGGGAGAAAACGAAAAGTCATAACAGTGTGTCTAGACTTAAAGGGGAGAAAACTGTCTAGAATTGAAGTTTAAGTTTAGCTAGAATACGCAGTTGAGTAAAATTCAAACACGATTCTATGTGTATTGCTTCGTGGTTGTTATAGTTAATGACTATGTGAGATGAGTATGGCAACTTTCAGTTTCAATTGGCATTTGGTCTTCATATTGGTTCTGTTGACTTTCGATGATNCGAAGTGGTTAGATCAATTTGCAGGAATGCTTGGATTGTCAAATTCAATTAAAAAGGGAGAGAATGAAAGTGAAGTGTTTCTGAGGTGCGGTAGATGTTGTTGGAACAAGTGTGGACGTGTTGCAGCAAGGTGTCGCATACGAGTAAAGAAAAAGAAAAGTGCAGTTTGCGTTAAATACATGAAGGAAGGCATGACGTGCTGGATAAGAAGAAAGGCAATATTCACTTATGAGATAATGAATATTTACTAAAGATCCTAGCCTTAGAAGGTTTCTATATCCCACGAATATAAAAGGGATAGTAGAGATGTTTTCTAGGGTTAGCCATTTTAGAAAAGTAAAAGCCTTGTGTAAGTTTTTACGTTAGAGAGAGTTCTGATAACTCTGTACGGTCCAAGAGCTAGTGATTGAAAGAGAATCAGCTAGTTCTTGAGACATTTAGATTTCACTGGTAGCAAACTAAGTAGAAGCTTAGGTGTTGTGTAATTCCGCTCAAAGGTTCTTTGAGAAAGAAATCTATAAGAAAAGCAAATACATCGTTGTGTATTTGAGGAAAATCTCNGTTGTGTAATTCCGCTCAAAGGTTCTTTGAGAAGTAAATCTATGAGAAAGGCAAATACATCGTTGTGTATTTGAGGAAAATCTCTGTGTCTCGGTTCCATTACTTTTTCAATTGGTATCAGAGCCTCAACCTCTGAACCAAGTTGTTCTCTTACAATAGGTAAAGATCCTGAGGCAAGATGGAATCGGGAAAAGAATATGTTGCTATTCACCGCACTTTGATGCTTACTCCGTACAACTATGCTCAATGGAAGGTCAGACACTTAGGGGTATTGATGAAGACTGCTGGAAGACAATCTCCAAGGGGTGGACATCTCCTGTATGCAAAGGAGAAAAAGGTGTTGATGTTCCAAAAGATCCCGATCTATGGACGGATCTCGAGAATAATCTCTCGAAGTAGAATCAGCTAGTTCTTGAGAGTTTTAGATTTCACTGGTAGCAAACTAAGTCGATGCTTAGGTGTTGTATAATTCCGCTCAAAGGTTCTTTGAGAAAGAAATCTATAAGAAAGGCAAATACATAGTTGTGTATTTGAGGAAAATATGTGTCTCGGTTCCATTACTTTTTCAAGTCGGACCATGACTAATCTTGTTATTAGGGAAGAGGAAGTTGGTGAAATGCGAGAAGTAGAGGGTGAGGAAAGAAGTAAAGAACTCGCAGCCAAAGAACATGAGAACTGTGAGGACGAATAATTGAGTATTGGAGAAGACTTCCATGTCGACGGTGGACATGGAAGAGACCGTGATGGCGGAGACAGAAGTGAAGAAGAGGTCCAAATCATGAGGACGTGGAGTGGTTCTTGGCTTCGTGAGTTTAAGTGCCAAGAACCCTAATATAGTGAAGGACAAAAAGTAGACAAAATAAAGGAAAAAAGGGGAACGAGACTTAGCTAGTTGCGAAGAGATTCTAGCTAATTGTGACGCAACTGTTTGTTTGACAGACGCTAGCGATTGCGGCTGCGACTAGCGATTGAGGCTGCGACCCGCGATTGATGCTTGTTGTTCGTTTGCCAGTCGCGCGATTGATCGTAGCGACTGATCGCAGAAGAAACAAATCGCATCGCTGAAAAGTCCCAGCGACTGAAAATCAAAATCGTTGATCGCTGGTCCTGCGATTGATAACCGAACAATATGTAATCGCAGTCGCAGATCGCTATCGCTAGCGACTGTCAAACGAAGAGGGCTGCATTATCACTGGCCTTTACCATTTAGTTTAACTCATTTTTTTCTTTTCTCGTTGACTGAACATTCTATTGATTGGAGGAGAAATATATTTTAATATATAAAATTATGGAATACTTTGCTGAATAGTCATAGAAAATCATATTAAAAAAAAAAAACAAAACTCCCATATATGGCAACTATGTTTTACTTTTAATAAATATGGCCTCTTAAATTATAATTTATAATATTAATGTGGTCATACCCTGGGGCATGTCTTTTCTACACGGACAAGACACGGTTCTGGATATCATCTTAACATGTGTGTTAATAATTTTTCATAAAAAATTAAAATTAAATTGTAATTAGAGAAAATTACTTTTTTGGATATCTAAAATTTTAAAACCTAAATTCTTTAAGAAAAAAAACATATGATTTCATTAAAATGAAGTGTAATCAGCATGAAGAATTGAAGTTATCCAATGAAGAACAAATAGAAATTTGCGTATCCATATGGGAATTAAAAATTTAGTGAACACCAATAGAAATTTGCATGTATACGAATAAAAGAAAATTAATTATGAGAAAGGAATTATTGCCTTACAATTATATTGTTTGATATGCTATCGCATACATGATTCATTCGAATTGCACTGCTAACAAAATGTAGGAATTAGATAAATGGGCCGGCCAATTGTGGCCGAAGATCGAAAAAAGAAAGAAAGTATATCACTTAATCATGTTTTTATTTGTGTATAGAATCTATTATATATTTGTGAAGTAGAAATTTGTATGTTTCATCGTAGGAGTTATTCTAAGAATCTCTCCTTAAAAATATATCATATGTCAAAAAATTTGTCGATCACCATATCACCACATAAGTATTCGCTCCTTTAGATTTTGTATTGGCCCAAAACTTAATTAGCCCAAATTATTTTCTAATACTTAAAATAATTAGAAAAAATTAATCATAAAAAAATTATTACATAAATAAAAATTGACCAGTCAGATTAAAGAAGAAAATTTTGATATCTTATTATATCAAATTTATTATTTTTGCACATCACATCTTTATTTGATTATTAATTCTCAAATATTAAAATCATCACATTGTTGATATTATAAGAAAAAATTAGAAGAAAATTTTGATATCTTATTATATAAAATAATAATTATTTTTGCTCATCACTTCATTATTTGACTAAACTTTCTCAAAATATTAAAGTCATCGCATTATTGATATAATAAGAAAAAAATATATTTATTTTTATTATATGCCACAATTCAATTTTTTTAAATAAATACAAATAACTAAGCTTATGAAGAAGAAAAACATGTGTTTGTTGAACGTTGTTCTTAGGGAGCTAGGCATAAGGAAAAGAGACTCCCAACTCAAGGTAGTTTGTCTCGCCCAAAAAGTGGGAAGAGTTGAGAACAAAGTGGCCGGGCACAAGGATCCTGGTACTATCTAGGTGCGAAGAACCCCGGAGATGACTGCAAATGAGCAGAAATCTCACTCACCAGTGTAATAGAAGCCAAATCTCAGTTTGAAATATCGTTAAGAGATCTCTACATGAGCTCTTTTTTTCTTAAAGTTTCTACATAATATGTTTGGTACTAACCTAGATAGCTCTATGGTTTCACATTTTGTTTTTTTATAATATAAATCTCAACTTAATCTAAAAAACGAAGTTATATATACATCGTATCCTCGTCTCTTTCTATATTCATTTTATATATTTTATTTTTCCCTCATCAAAATATTAATTCATTTCGGCATAAAAAAAAATTATTTTGTGTCTTTCAATAGTTTACATACTGGGAACAAGGTATAGTTTTTCTTTAACATAATACTTTATTTTATCTTCATATTTTCGTTTTCATTCTTGGTTATAGGTTTTGTTGTGTTGTATGTTTGGGTTGTGACTTAAAAGCTTGACGGTGTATGATTCGATTGAGTTTATAAGTGGGGTTTATTGGTTTTGGTATTTTAATGAATTTTATATTCTACTAGGAATCGTATGTTATTCAATCAATGATTTTTAAATCTTTATTAGAATTCCCTCTTATTCATTCTATGATTTTAGAATACAAATTAGAATCATGTCTTATTCAATTAAAGAATTCAATGTAAGGATTTTATTTTGAGTGGATTTGAATGAATTTGAGAATGATTTTATGTTAAAAATATGAAAAGTGGAATCCTAAGCAAAACCTTGTTATTTGAATGGATTTCCAAATTTTATATGGATCCCCAAATTCATTATAATACCAAACCCAATAAACCCATCTTATATTACCATATAGTACCCATGTATTTAAAGAATTTCTTACAATGACTATATTTTATTTTACATTGTTCATTATGAATTTATATATATCCCAAATTTGTGTATAATGATTATGGTTTTATCTTTAATTTATATCTATGAAAATTAACTTATATATAACTTTAAGGAATACGAAAACACGTTGTATGTTATTTTTGTTTGAGTTTTTACCAAATCATGTAACTAAAGAATTAGGATAATATTAGTGATAATTGTTTATAACACCATAACGTATTAACAAAATCAATATATAATATAAACTTATTAAAATTATATAGACCAGGATTTGTAGCCTATTAACCTATTAACATGAGTGATAGTTGTTTGTAACCTATTATGTTTTCCTTTCAAATTTATGTTATTGCTTATAAATTCAAAATCTAAACTAAAAATATGATATTACATAGACTAGGATTTGTAGTGTAACAGATATGCTAATGCTGTTAACCACTTGGATTCAAACTCAACATAATATTGTTGACAAAACTTTTTTGGCATCATATACTTTTCGGCGAGGTAAATCACCTAGTCATTCAATCATGTCGAGACAATTAGAATTTTTGTGTACTATTTTAATAGTATTCTCGATGTATAATGTTTATTACTAAACTGAAAAAACTGTCTAGACACCATAAATATATGATTATAAATTCACAAAAAAATTGTAATGGTCTAAATATACATCAATTTATATAAAACATCACACGACATCACAATCTATAATATTTCGGTTCAAATCATCAAACCGTTAACTGATGTTAGTTTTTTGTGAGAATTGCTGACATAGTATTGTTGTGCTGGACTTTGATGCTATATCAGTATCCACATTTTTTTTTTTTTGGACCAGACCCAATATTGATGGACTAAAACTCAAATTAAATAATTAAACCAAAGTTCTAGACCTAAAATTGAACTGAAAATTGAATATGAACCAGTTTTGTCTTTCCCAATAAAACATAAACCAACAATTAGCTCATTACAAAGGGAACAATAAATCTTCCAAGGACAGTCTCACTCAGTGTCTTCTTCGTCCTCTGAAAGTCTGAATCCTCTGAACTCTCCTCGGCTTCATCATCATCAACATCTCCAGGAATGAATGGATCACCCCTTCTTCTATGAAGATATCCACAAAGAAATGTCCACTTGCAAGCTTCATTAATCCTCTAGATGTTTTTGCTTAATGTCTCTCCACAATGGCTTCTTATCTCGTATCGGTTCATACGACAGCTTCCACCATATCCTTCCAATCGTTACAGTTAAATCTAACTCATCCCATATAGTTTCAATGATGTTACTTGGTCTGACATGGCATCAAAATCCATCACAACATGCCACGTCAGCAAATCTCAAGGAAAAACTAAAATCCGTTAACGGTTTGATGATTTAGACCAAAATATTATAGATTGTGATGTCGCGTGATGTTTTTTATATGTTGGTGTATATTTAGACCATTACGAATTTTTTATGAGTCTATAGTCACAAGCTCCAACATTTGGTGTCTAAATAGACAATTTTCGTACTAAAGTCAATATAAATAATTATTATGCAGTACGGTATTTCTTTTACGGTTTGCATTATTAATCTGTTTATAAATAATATGACCATTATTATAATTTAGTAATAATTTTTCCAAAGAATATATATATATTAGTGGTCACAAAATGAAAATGAATACCAAAAAAAAAAGTGAAGCCATGAAGATATAAACTAGAAAACTGAATCTGAGAAGTCTAATAAATAAATAAATAATTCAACAAAAAAGTTGAAATTTAGGCTATGAATGGTGGCCAGTTTTAAGTGCGGGGCAGGATGGATTTTTGTAAATTACCATTCATCTTTGATCACAAACTGCATTTATATACACTGCTTGTTATGAACCACACTTATGTTTTTACTATATAAACCGCACCGCAAACCGCAATCCATTTATTCCGTACCGCAAACCGTTGTTCACCATTCGGACCCTTAATAAATAACTATAAAAATGGTACGGATTATAAAAAAAAATTAGAATTTCAAAGTTCATTTACTGCAAACAAACAAACAAAATTTTCATCTATATAATTGGACGAAAATAGAAATGAATATAACAAACCAAAATTGAATCTTGAAGTTGAAAACATAACAAAAAAGTAAAGTTTCTTGAGAAATTTTAAGAAATGTCTAGTTCAATATGCTCCTTTTAAAAAATAACCTCATTTATCTTTCAGAAATAGTCTTTTGGATTTATGGTTGATTTAAGGTTTAATTTAGGGCTTAAATCTTGTAAAGTTAGGGTTTAGAGCTTTACAAACTATTTGGTTTATGTTTGAGGTATTAGGATTTATATTTTAGGAATTTTGGATTTATTAAGGATTAAAAACTTTTTTAGGGTTTAGAATTTTAGGATTAGGGTTTACAACCTTATAAAACATTATATAATATTTTAAAATACTAAAAATGATAATTCAGATTGAAACTAATATATTTTTCAAAAATAGCAAAAAATGAAAGGTATATGCACCTCAAAAGAGGCATTTTTGAGATTCCTCCAAGTTTCTTAACAGGAATGAAACTTCGTAAAAATTATATATAGAGAAAAAATTTGTAATAATTATCAGAAAAAGTTCAGTGTTTATTTACTTGCAAAAACATATGAGAGAGGTTTTTAAATACCGTCTTTGTGATAACAGTTTTACATCTTACTCTCTATAAATTAAACAAAAAAAAAGCATTTTGATTTTATGTATCAATTTTAGTGTTTTTTAATCATTTTGCATTTACAATTGTAAATAAATTTAACTAAATTTTTGTGTAGAGTTACCATATTCTATCTTCCAGACATGCTGCATGGAGTTACTAGACATCATCCAAATGCCATAAGATTAACCAGCATTTGATATTCTCTTGGGTGTTTTCAGTTAGTTTAAAAGATGGTTTTCCTCCTTCTCTCTTATGTATATTCGACGGACAATAAATATGAAGACGGATTATCTAGCTCGTTCGATATATAATAGATCATTTGAATTTAATTATGTAAACAGTTATCCATTTTTATAGACATTAAACTTTTCTCGGTAGTTATACTTTATTAATGTGTGTTTTTTTCAGATTTTTTAAAATACTAGAATTTAGACCCGCATCATGTGCAGCTGGTAACTCTTTTCCATAATCTTCCAATTTGTTTGAGTGTCAGTGAGGACAATTAAAGCAAATTATAAAATTTATTATGAAATGTAACGTACCCAAAAAAGGGGGGCAAATTTTCTTCTTTTTTATTTTTTATTTTTATACTTTTTGTGATATGTTTTTTCTTAAGAAAATTTGAAATTATTCATAAAGATTAGAGAATCAATTTCTTAAAAAAAATTTCTAATATGAAGAGGGTACTAAAATCTTAGCATATGGGCCTAAACTTTCAACACACATTCAAAAAAAAAAAAAATTTGAAAACTAAAAACTTTATACAAAATGTGTCAGGGGAAAGAGTCTTGGTCTAGTGGCAGGTGGTAAATCTACTGAAGGCAGGCACTGTCACACTTAGAGATCGAGTCAGAGGTTGACAATAAAAAGGGCGGGCTAGTTGCGGTCCAGTGTTGAAAAAAAAATGTGTCATAACTTAGAAAAAACTAGTAATAACATCCATTCTTGTGTGATACAAATTTATTCCTAAACTCGAAAAACAGATTCAATTTGTGATCCAAATATCAAAAAGTATCTTCGTTTGCAATGTAAAAAAGTTTGCACCCTATATTCTAAAACAATTCTTATATGAGAAATTCCTTAAAATACCATCATCTGGAGTGATAGTTCCAAAATATCACTATAAGTTTTATTTTCCTAAATACCACTAAAAGTTTATGTTTTCCAAAAATACCACAAATACTAAAAATAAATTTCAAAGATTTAGAATTTAATTATTTTTGTTTTGGTTAATTATTTTATATTTAAGATTTAGTTTTGAACGGTTATGGTTTAGTTTTGAGCGTTTAAGGTTTAGTTTTGAATATTTAAAACTTAATAACTTTAATGGTATTTTTGGAACATTAAAACTTTTAGTGCTATTTTCAACAAATAAATTTTGAGTGATAATTTTTTTAACTACAACTCCAAATGATGGCATTTTGGAGATTATCCTTCTTATATCCTTCTTAAACAATTGAACTAAGCTCAGTAGTAGGCCGTGAATCAAATAATATGTACAGCTTATTTGAAACCTTCTTAGCTAATTTAAAATGTCTTTGATCCAACCCAAATAACAAAGTAAACATCTTGGTCTTCTTTTCAGTTAGATGTTTATCTTTCAGTTAAACATGCACCCCCGAATGTCGGTACTAATGAGAACATAAGTAAGCGATAACTTTTTACAATTTCACAAATCATTTTGAAGATTTTATGTTCCACATTCAACAAATACACAACCAGTACAATTTTGCTTCGAACTATTGTCAATTTCTCCCAATTTGTTTCTGGGAACAAGGAGAATCCTTCAGATACCAATAAAAATTACATGAAATGAAGGCTTCGTATAAGAAATCTTGGGTTTGTAGACACGTTCCGGAGTTGATTTTGGTTGAATTTTGGTTTTAGAAATGTCTGTGGTCGACACTGGTTTGGTCTGGGTCGACATGCATTAATGAGTTTTGCTTTGATTATGCCTTATTTGTCGAGAATCTGTGAAAAAAACAAGATTGGTGTCGGTCGAGCGGTTTGGTACCTACTCCCTCCGTTTCATATTGTTGTCCTTCTAGATTTTCACACATTTTAAGAAAACATATGAAAAATTCTATTATACCTCTAATCAGAGAGGTTGACTATTGACATTCTTCATAAATTTTGAAGTTAAATTTGGTATTTAAATTATTGAAAAATAAAAGCGATATCTAAATTGAAAAAAAATTAACTCTAGAATGACAACTAATTTGAAACGGGGGAGTAGTAAATTTCTTATTTGATGTAATATATTATTCGGTCATATTTATCTTTGTACAATATAATGCGAAGAGCATCATTGGTAACTCTTTCAATGTGTATTTCCTTTCGGAAGTAATGCAATGACATTCAGTGTCATTCTTAGTCATACTTTCTATATGATATTCATGCTCATGGATATCCTTAAAATTTATTAAGTTTTTGTTTGACTAAGGGGAATATAATGCATCCCTTATTTCAAACTTTGTTTCTCTTGACGTTAAAAAATGAACTTGTTCAGAGCCGTTAATAATCTTTACACTCCCACTAATGGAACTCACGCCTCCAACGGAGTCTTTTAATTTAAGATCATATAAAACTATACTATGTGCGTTGTGCACTGTCTGCCAGACATAAATCTTCGTCCATTTATTCAAATCGTGACATCTTCGGGTGTCACTTTTATAAAATGCATTAACTAAGCAATCATTTTGTCAAATCGTGACGAGTTTGATGGCTTATCATCACAAGTTCATTATTTTGCTCAACCACAAGGAGGACTTGCATCAATTCCCAATAATGAGTGAGATCTTTTGCCCGGTATTGTATTTGCAAGAATACATGTACGGGATGAAACGTTTGGAGTGTTTTTTCGGATCATATCATAGTCGGTAACACTCTCACCACATAATAACATCTTAGAAGTAATTTTGAACAAAGCAAAATTATACACTTACATTTTTATGGTTCTCAAACCGGAGACTCAACCACTTGTGTTTGACTTGTGGTAAGATCACATATTTCTGGTGATCAAATCCATCTTTCAGAGATTTCCAAAATCTGCAGGATCTTCTCTCGTGATGTAGTCCTTTAAACCATTATGCCTATGGTGACGTAAGAACATCATATCTTTGGCTTTTTCTTCACCTGAGGTCGGCTTTGACTTATCAATCGTGTCAAGGATACCACTACCTTTTCTATGCATTTTTGCATCTAATGACCATGTCGAATAATTTTTCCCATGTCAAAAGGTGGTAAATTCAAGTTTGGCCCAATTTTAACACTGATAACTACATAAAACAATGATCTTTTTTTAAATTCACTTTTAATGAAATATAATAAAAACTTTTAACGTAAAATTAAGCGTAACAATAATATAACTAAATAACTTAGATTAAGGAGGCATAGACCTCCCACTCTATAAATATATGAACACATAGATTAATTTTACCTCCAAAACAGGTGAGTGGATCGGATTAGATAGGATCAATAGATGTTCGTGCGAATAACATATTATAAATCACATGATATGTTACATGAGATGTGTGTGTATAATTAATATGATGTGAAAGTAGTGGAGCAAGTAAATAGATGTTGCTGAGAGAAACTAAAAGTATTGTGGTCAAATGAGTGTTGTTGTATATTCATCAACAATATACTACCTTATAGTACAAGCAAACCCTTTAAAATAGTGGACATAAAAACTAAATGTTGAAGATCAAGTTTAATCAATGTAACAACCCACTCACAGATTCACAGAGTAAACATAATTGATGTATAAACGGTAGGCCTTAGGACAATCTTCAAAACAAAATATTCTTGCACTGAGATCCCCAGTGACATATCAATGAACGCAAACAACTTGACATTTGCAAGAACGCTTTGTGGATGTAAGAAGGTCCTTGTAGGCCTCTAGCTCTTCGTTGGTCACTGGAGAATCTATGAAACTCATGGACAGTTTCTTGAGTACTGCTGAATTCTCAAGAAAGTAATTCACCAGTTTAATCCCTGTTTCCTCCTTCATCACCAATTTGTTAATCTCAACACATTCCAGATTCGATAAAAAACACCGAGGCACATAGCTAAGTTCAACTTGCTCTGCCTCTGGCTCTAGCCAAACAAAGAAGTCCTACAGACATACAAGCTGAGTTTACAACAATTGTAATAAACAATGTTCTAAAACCAAATCACAGATCCAAACCGAATCTTACCAAGATGAGTTTTTTCAGATTTGGGCAGCTTTCAAGAAATATTGGCAGGAATTTCAACATGGAGCTAGAGAACACAGCTTCCAAACGACACAAGTTAATGAAATTGGGAATACGTACCAAATCGGAATATAGATACAGAACCTGCAAGAAGAAAGAAATTATTACTTAGAGTTACATTTCAGTTTTATATATGCATCATAGAATACATATACCTGTAGAGTATGCCGAGAGACGATCATACGTCTTACACTAGAAACACCAGTGAGAAAATCACGGATGACATCAATCTTTGTCAAATCCACTGTGCTTTCATACTCAACACTGAAGTTGGTATCAATGTCAATCATGACCAAGGAACTCAGATTGTCAACTATAATCTTATTAAGCAGAAAATCTGTGAAAGTCAAATACTCGAGTCCCGGGGCATCAATCTCAACTGAACCATCCATACTATTCTCAAACCAGAAACGGAAGCGTTTCAGAGTCTCAGACCTCACGCAAAGAAACAGAAGAAATTCTCTATCAAAATTACTAATCAAAGTAAGATCTTCAAGAACAGGAGAGGCTGAAATGAGCTTCCCCATGCTCAAAGAATCATCATCATAACAATTGTCTTCCAAATGCAAAATCTTGAGACAGGGCAAAGAAACAACAGACTCGGGGATCTCGATCCCTACCTTAACGAGCTTCAGAGATACCAATGTAGTGCTCTTGTAAATGTTCACAGGCATGAACTCAGGGAAAGGGGCAGCATTCTCAAGACACTCGACATCTAAATGTCGAATTCCGCGGTCAACAACTGTAGTAATCCACTCCGGAAACCGATAGCTATAGCTGTTGAACTCATCATACTTTATGCTGAAGTTTTGCAATCTTGAATTGCGATTAACTTCGAGAAAACTATCGATGAAGCTCGGGAAGAGTTCGTCAGGATAATCAACCCTTAAGTCTAATCCAGGCACCCTAAGCCAAAGATTCCTCCATCTAGTGGACAGAACACTAGTCTTAATCGAATCTTTGGTCGGAAGGTACGAGAGTATCTGAGTTAGCAAAGTGTCCGGCAATTCGTTGATTCCATCGCAACCCATCACGAGAAAATGAAAACTCTAATGTTCCACAAACAAAATTGAACCCAAAACTCTAAGGTACAGGTCGATTTAAAAATTACATACATAAAATAAGCATGCAATCGAGAGACAGTGTGAAGATCTCACATTGATTTGATTCGCCGACGATTTAGAATGAAACTGATAATTACGAAGCAAAATGGGAACTTGGAAATATATAAATCTTCGGTTTTCCTGGTTTCGGTTCGGATTGTTTTTTGTTTGCTTTTAGCCCGGTTTGGTTCGGTAAAGAAAACAAATACAGTAGTACTTCCAAAAATCATTGTCTCGGTAATACACTAGGATTTACCGGGTCGGGTCACAGTGATGTGGAGATGCAAGAGAGTCTGATGGGTTGGTTGGAGAGTCTGAATGGTGGAGGAGGAACAATGGGAGGGATCAGGGGCGAATCTACGTTGAGGGAGGAAGGTCAGATGACCTACTGTAAATAATACAATTTCCTTAGTTAGATATGATTAAATAAAGATTTGGTAGATCCATTGGCTGCAGCTACCTTATTTGACCTACCATACACAAGTTCAAATTCCAAGTAATTCAATATTTTTGTTTTTTTCAAACTGTTTTCTATATACATGTTGGACTACGGCCCATAGTTCAGTATCATTTTTTTTTCTGTTTTCTAATAGCTCATAGTTCAGTACCATTTCTATTTTTGTTTTTTCTATTTTGTTCTGTTTTCTATGGTGGAGAAACAAAATACATATATGATAACTACAAGATAGAGTGAGACAAAAAAAAAAAAAAACTACAAGATAGAGTGTCTAGACTCAAAAAAATAAATAAATTACAAGATATCTGCTTTCTCAGCCAACAAGACGGCTATGGCATTTGCTTCATGAGGTATATGGCCAGGTGATGAATGAGGCAATTTATGTGACAAAAATCTGATGTCATACTCATACAATATAATACGATGATTTTGTGAGGACACAGAAATGTGTCCGTTTTGATGGTGATCTAATCGGATCTTTTTCATTAACTAATACTTGAAAGTTGAAACCTAACTTCCGCATTGCTGTTTTGGAAAAACTTCACATTACTGTAAAACAGAGGAGAGCTATAAAAGAGACTAAAGAGCTAATTAAATATAACTGATAACCCTTTGAAAGTTTTTGTTATACAGTAATTTCTAATCATCTGTTTTCTAATCATCCTGAAACATAATTTCTAATCATCTGTTTTTTCCTTCTAAATATGAATGGAAAGTTATTAAACCTATGTGAGCCTGTGTCGTTGTCTTCATTAACAGTGAGCTAGCTAACTTATCAGATTAGAATGATATCAATTAAAGATGAAAGTTCCAGAAGTCAGAAGTGAAAAGACAAATGTATTATTACAAACAAACATCAATAGTACAATACTAGCTTGTACAGAACACCAACCAAATGATCATTAAAGCCACCTGCAAAGAAAAATAGAACGATAAAGGACACGGTGGTTTGTCCTTAGCTTTATGTTTTCCATAGAAAATAAACAAGGAGTGTTGGAAAACACAAGAAGAAATGACAATTCTCGAGAAAATTAATTGGGGAAATTCTAAAAAAGAACTTTTTTCCAGTGCTTGATTAGAAATAGATTTTTTTTTTTACAATTTTAATCTGAAATAGGTCTTTTATTTTTTTTAATACTAAAATACCCTTAATACAGCAAAATACAAAGTTTAAAATTCGGATATAATTTTTTTTGGCACTTCTGGGTTTGAACTCACGACCTCGGGTCGAACAAAAGGTAGTTATTGGCACTGTGAGAAAGTGACACTTTTGTTCAACAATGAAACCCGTTGCTATATAGTCTTCCGATGTTAAATCGAAAAATAAAAAAATTGTTTTCTCCTAGGTTCAAACACGCATTCAGGAATTCTGCAAAGGGTGTTTATTGCCACTGGGAGACATTGACACTTTTGTTCATTAAGTAAAGACATTAGTATATATTCATAAAACAATTTTCGATGTATTAAAACACAAACAATTTTCGCATAAAACATAATCTTCGTTTTCCTATCTCCTTCACCTCTTCTCTTCTTTTCCGCCGCCTCTCTTCTCTTCTTCGTCTGGTCTTCTGGTTTTATCGGCCTCCTCTCTTCTCTTCCTCGCCACTTATTCTTCTATTCTTCATTTCTACTCTTAATATGTTCTTCTCCTTGATCGATTTGTTCTCTTCCTTAATTGTTCGCCGTGTGTTCCTTATTTTCTTGCATAATCCGAGCAAGCAACGACCAGCTTACTCTATCGACATTAAGATTGTTTTTTGTTTTCCCTTAATCACAAACCCTACTGTTTTCCCAATCTCGATTTTACCTGCATTCTCGTTTTCTCCTCTTTTAGCTAGGGCTTGTTTTACTTGATTCGTTTCATGTCAATTGTTAATTGTTTGTGTTTAATTGACGATTTTCTTGGCTTTTATTGTTTTACTCGTAGCTAATTTCATGTTTCTCTTGTTTTGCAGCCATGTTTCCAAAGCGTCTCTACCAACTTGGAGAGGAGCCAAAAATTGAAAAAAATCAACAATAGCTGCAAACTAACACTTTTGAAGGCATTCGAGGAGGCTGTACCAGCAGAGTTCCAAAAAGTTAGCACCAATTCAATCTTCGCACATATTTTGGCATTGAGAAGGAACAACTTAGGATTCTCAGCAAGGGTAGTACACAACATGTTGTGTAGGCACCTAGTCACTAACAAGCCACATGAGTTGTGGTGCATTTTTGCACATAAGCCACCGAGGTTCTTTCTGCAAGATTTCCATGTTGTTACCGGCCTTAATTGTTCTGAAGATCCTTTCACCGGAGACCTAGATGATTGGGAAGATAACAAAGGGTTCTGGGCTGAAATTTTAAAGACTGGAACCTAGATCAGCATCAAGGACTTGAAAAGGAGGTATTTACAAGCTGCTAAGACATGGGAACCGGCAAACAAGGTTAGACTAGTGTATTTGTGTGTAATAGCTGGTATTGTCTTGGCCGATGATGAAAAAACATATACCCTTCACACACACATCAAACTGGTGATGGATGTGAACAAGGTGCGTGAGTATTCATGAAGTCGGGAGTCATTTAATTTCTTACTTAAGTTTATTCTTGATGCACGTGGTAGTTTGGAGAATCGGACGTATGTCCTAGATGGCTTCTCATATGCGTTTCAAATATGGGTAATGGAAACTGTTCCTGTGATAGGAAATTCTATAAGTGATCTTGTGAGGGAGAATATTGTAGATGGTCCTCGATGTTCTAGGTGGAAGGGTATTTGCAAAGTGTCATTTGATTATGCCAATGACCTTGAGACCGTGTTTAAACCAACTGTGAGTATTTTTTTAGACTTATATATTGTAAAACCTTGAACATTATATTGTTGTTTCTCACTTTGTTTTTTGATTTTCTTGTAGGATATTGTTTATCCTTACATATCAACTACTGGGAACGCTGATGTCTTCCACGCTGTTGAGTATATGTGGTTTGATGATGTTAATGATGCTAGTGTAGATGAGCTCAATCTTGCAATTGGAAGAGGATATAATTTTCAGGAAAAAGATTGGGAGATTGAGGTACAAATTGCTGCCTCTTGATCTTGTTTTAACTTTGGTTTCAGCTCTTCTTTAATTCTTATTTACTTGATGCACAAAGTGTTGCCTCTGTGGATGTACATGAGTCCAAGAAGAAAATAAGAGCCAAGTATGATGTTGGCGCATCTGAAACGAAGAAGAGAAGCATCGAGGTCCCTAAAACAGGCTCCGAGGGGAGAAAAGGACAGGTCTTGCACCAACGAATGGTTGGATCACAACCATGTCTTGATGACCAAATGAAGACCTTCTTCCAAGAGAATTTGGAGTCTTCACTAGCTTCTTTCCAGACTTCTTTTGAGAAGTCTATTGAGGATAAGTTTGGTGATTGTTTGGGAAAGATCGAGGTCGAGTTGGTAGAAGTGAAGCAGCTACTGTCTACTTGACCCATGGTGGCCACTACTAGTATAGAAGAGACACCTCCGGATCATAAACAACAGAAAGGGAAGACATCTAAACCACCAACGAAAATTGTCCAAACCAAAACAAGGGTAAGTAAGAGACTTGCCTCACTCCCTTGTTTTATTCACTGGTTGTGAATGTGGATGTCTGTATATGTTAAACCAATGGATGTTTTGAATTTTTGGTGTGTTGTTTTTACTTCTCTAAAACGGCTAGATTTTGTGAATGTGCAAGTCTATTTTTATAAAACAATGTATTATGTACAATGTAATATGTCTGTTTAAACTATGTTTGGTATATTCATTTATCTATGTTTGTTTTCTTAATGACAGGCTAAAAGTATTGTTGACAAATTCCCAAGTATCCCAACAAATATTGATGGTTAAGATTTGAATTTGGGTACACGAGAGTCGGGGAATCTCTCTCAAGAAAATTGTGTGAGTGAATCTGACACACAACATGACCCCAAACTGCGGGCAGTTTCTGATACTATAAATAAGCTTGCGACATTCTACCGTGCTTGAAAGAACGATGACCGGTTAGACTCCCCTCTCTTCGTCGTTGATGATGATGGTATGGAAAGAATGACTGAATGGCCTTTAAATTTTCCCACGTAAGTCACTAAACATTAGCTCGCCAATCACATAATTTCATGATTTCCTAACAAAGTTAATTTTCTGTACCAATATAGTCCATTGCATTTGGGGCCAATTGAACTGAACATAGAGGTGATAACAAACTTCATGGATTGTAAAAACTGGTTTAGTAACAAGGTATGTATTAGTTCATTATTAGCTTCCTAATTATGATTTACTTCAAAAAAAAGTTTGATATTATTTCTAATTTCATAAATTATTTTTTCAGGATATTGTTGGAGTTATGTATTATGGATTGCACCTTCAGCATGAGAATCCAATATGAGTACAACACAAAATTTGTGAAAAAAGTGAAAGGTTACAAGTGCAATGACTTATTAATGGCGTATGGTAATGGAGAACTCCCGGCTCGTGGAAGGACAAGCAATCGATGGGCCACCGACGTTGACAAACTCTACACACTGGTGCATGTTAATGGTGATCGTTGGATTTCATTGTGTGTGGATTTCATTCAGAGAACAATCCAAATGTTTGATTCTTCTGGAGGCAAACGCAATTTGAAGCATGTGGAACCATTCAGGAACTTGATTCCTCATATCGTGAAGGAAGTCAACCACCGTCCATTGCAAAAAATCTGAGCATCACTCCATATAATGTTACCTATGTCCCAATGCAAGATGTACTTAATATGCTTGGCACTGACCTGTCCGTGGTGAACGACCAATGCATGTCGGCGGTGAGACAGAAGTTTGTGGTGGAGTTGTGGGTAGCTGCAAATGACCCGGTGTTTATCGAGCGTATGTCGAAATATGTACCGACCACGTTTGATTCCGAGTTTGATACCGTTGACATTATGTAGCATTATGTAATGTTCGATTGCTTTCTTGCATAAGTTGAATCGGAGGTTTTTTTAGTTATTATTATTTATAAAATATTTATTACATAAAGTATTATAAACGAACACAAAAAATGTTATAATTATTTATAAGATATTTAATACATAAATAATTAGAAATGTAACTAATTATAAACGAGCACAAAAATGTAACAATTATTTATAAAATATTTACTACATAAATATTTATTACATTTTATTTTTAAGGTTTGGGGTTTAAGGTTTAGGGTTAAGGGTTAGACCGGAGACCCTAAACCCCAAATGAAATATCTAAACCCTCACCCTTAATCGGCGGTTTATAAGTTAAAAGAAAATTTGAGATTCCTAGTGATTCATGAACCTATGTGTGATTACTCATAAACCTATGTGTGATTACTGAAGAACACATAACAATGTTTGTAATTATTTCTTTAAAGGGTTTAGCGTTAGACCCTAATTAAGTTCGGGAGTAAGTTTTGGAGTTTGAGATAAAAGTGACCCAAAATCAAATATTTAAACCCTAAACATTAAACACCAAACCCTAAACCCTAAACACAAAACCCTTAACCCTAAACACCAAAATTTAAACAATAACATTAAACCTTGAACCCACAAACCACAAACACTAAAACCCAAAATCAAATGTTTAAACCTAAACCCCTAACCCTAAATCATAAACACCAAACCCTAAACTCTAAACCATAACATTAAACCCCCAATCTTAAACCCTAAAATAAAATATTTAGGACCCTAAAACACAAACTCTAAAACCCAAAATCAAATATTCACAAATCACAAATTCTAAACCGTAATCCGGTTTAGTCATTTGAGTGACCCAATTTAACATTATCCGATTTCCAGTTCACAATAACCCGGTTTAGTCCTTTCATTTAAAGGAGAAAACGGAAATTAAATCACAAATTTTTTCTCTTTTTGATCATACAAACCACAAATTCTAAACCGCAATCCGTCCGGTTTAGTCATTTGAATGACCCAAATTAACATTATCTGATTTCCGGTTCACAATACCCCGGTTTAGTCCTTTCATTTAAAGGAGAAAACGGAAATTAAACCACAAAAGAGTTCTCTTTTAGATCATACAAACCACAAATTTTAAACCGTAATCCGGTTTAGTCATTTGATTGACCCAAATTAACATTATCAGATATCCGGTTCACAATAACCCGGTTTAGTCCTTTCATTTAAAGGAGAAAATGGAAATTAAACCACAATCCAGTTCCCTTTTAGATCATACAAACCCGATTTGTCTCTTCATCTCTTCTCTTGCGCGATATTCAAAAGAAAATTTTAGATCTCTCATATTTCCCTCAAAACTTCATCCATCTAGTCGATTCTTGACACTAACTTGTACAAAATCTCTTGCTCTTTCCGATTTTACTAACCAATTCATCTATCGAGGAAGGTATATAATTCCAATCTTAATTTTTTTTCCGATAACTATGAACTAGATTTTCGAATTTGGTTTTATTGATATTGCTTAGTTGTTTCACAATTTCTTTAGATGGTATCTAGTTCGTGATCAATTACCAATACCAAGTCGAGTTATGTTGTAACTCGTAGAGTGTGTAAGTGTGGGTTGTTGGCAAAGACGGGGAAAGCATGGACGGATAAAAACCCGGGCCGTAGGTTCCTTGGATGTTAGCAATATACGGTAATGTACTAGATTTTTTGCCACTACAATGTTAGGTTGATGAATCATATGTTTATTATGTTCTATAAGGTCGGGAATCACTGTAATTTCTTTGAGTGGTACGACCAAGGGGAGATTTCTGGCTAGCCAAAGAGAGCTCTGATTGAATCTAGAGATGATATTCAAGAGAAGAGCATATTAATTGCTCAATTGACAAGTAGAATCTCATAATTGGAGAAGCATGAAGTGGATACACCGTCAACAGATAATGAAGGTCGACAGACAAATGATAAGGAAAAAGAGATTGGACTGGAGAGCAAGTTGGTTAATCTTGAAGCCAAAGTGCACTGTCAAAGTATGATTACAACTGGAATGATAGTAGTTATCATATGTGTCATTGTAGTAGTTCTGTTCTTGTTTCGATTATTTGAATCCACAACAATTCTTCAATATGAAAACGATTTGCTCCATCTTTTTCTCATTCTTCAATACTAAATATTGCTTTCGTATTGTACTAATATGCTTATTAAGCCCGAAAAACTGACGACATACACAAATAAATGAAAAACTAGAAATATAAAGAACTAAAATAGAGCATAGCAAACAGAGCAAATGACGTAAGATGGAGAATCACCCCCCTCATCTTAGATATGGATAATTACAACCAAAACAATTCTCATAAAACCAAAACCAAGTTTTCTCCAAATTGTAGACGAAGTTGTACAAAACAAATTATGCAAATAAATCGAAAAACCAACCAAATCAATTCTCATAAAACAAAAACACCTAAAACGAGTCTTATTATTGAAGGTCTTACTCATATCTCCATTTGACATGTTGTTTGTTGTGTCCCTCAGTCCTGCAATGACTACACCTATGCCTTTTAGTCCCCTGAGATGACGATCTTATCTTGTCTTCAACTGTCTCGAATCTTCTTTTTCTAGACTTACCAGGTACTCGTCGTGTATGAGGTGGTAGAACTTCTACTTCCTCAACACCATCTAGGAGTCTCCATTGATCTTCAGGTTCCTCTATTGGATTAATGCATTCTTCATATGGTACTCTCCAAGCATATGTCATGTTCACATAATCCGTGAATGTATGCGGTTGGATACCAAGACCCAAAGCTACTTTTATGGCATGTCTGCAAGGAATTTTAACCAAATCATACTTTCGACAAGAACATGTTCTTCTTTCCAAGTTAACAACGTAGTCGAACTCGTAACCCTTAACTTCAAATCTCATATCAGATATCGGAAGAACAGTAAATGTCTTCCCCTTTTCAATCCTTCTTTCAATCTTGAGTTCTACTTTTTTAGTTAAAGGATGCACTTGGTTTGCACTCTTTTGTCTCCTCTCATAAAACCATCGTGTCATCATTTCCCTGATGCTACATAGCAGTGGAATTACTGGATACTCTCTAGGCTTGAGCAGTGCCAAATTAACCGATTCTGCGGGGTTGATGGTATCAATATTGAACCTATATCCAGGAAAATGACATTGAGCCCACTTTTTCACATCAGCCTCTTGTAGATATTTACCAAGCAGCGGATTAATGCTTGATATGTGATTGAAATTCTTCTCAAAATCAGTAAGCATGTATTCTTTTGAAGCCCTTGAAACTAAGCCGGCCAAATTTCTGGCCTTGAAGAACGTTACCACATTATTCAACAAGTGGTGGATACAGATTCCATGCTTGGCCAGTGGATATACTTTACCAAGTGATTTAATAATGGATGAATGTCTGTCCGACACAAAAGTAAGGCCTTCTTCGTCCTCCACAACAACCTTTAGTTGATTATAAAACCACTCCCAATACCGGTCGTTTTCTGAATCAACTCCAAATGCAATACAATACAAATTAGAGTTACCATCTTGAGCTATGACAACAAGTAAAACTCCTTTGTACTTACCCTTTAAAAATGTCCCATCCACTGTAATCACCTTTCGCATGACCCTGTTAAATCCTCTTATAGACTAACCAAACGAAATAAATAGATATTTGAATCTATCATACTCATCACATTCATAATTAGCATGTGTACCCGGATTAATTATGGGGATTAGTTTTTGCCCAAAATATTTTCTGCAAGCGCACAGGTCTCGCAGTAGTACTTAAGGATCATATCCACAGAGAGCAGAGTGTACATAGTCGCACGTCCAAGTTCACACGAGCTAAGCAGCAAAATGAAAGGGTTTTTGGTTACGATCGATCGGTCGTATGAACTGATCGATCGGTTGAGACGCCTTCTGTCGACGACAGATTATGCAGTCTATTAGTCAATGCCTGAAAATACTAAAACAAAATAAAACGTGAGAAAGATTTATGATAAAAAGCTTTAGGAAGTCAGGCAATGCATCAGAGGATTAACTCTAACAAATATCTTTTCAGAAAGAGAACCTCTGGGCTGATCAACCAATCAGTGTAGGCATTAAGTTCAAGAAATCAAATCCTATTAAACTATAAATAGTAAAGCTTTCACTATCAAGTTCTAGATCTCTTACTCTAAGTGGTGTATTAGTAGAAGATTTATCCTAAGATTTGTATAAGATTTGATATGAAAGTAAGCCTATAAAAAACTCATTACATAGCCCTATTGCCTATCTACCAAACCATGATTTCTCCTAGCAAAACCCTATTNGAGTGCAGAGATTACAAACTTCGTCCTTGAAGCAATGATCAAAGCAATAAACATAAAGAAACTAAAACAAACTGGTAAACTATTAGCCTGGATGCCTGAAAGGTTTAGAGAGTTTTCTGATGATTCTCTCGGACTTCAGTCTTCTGTATTTATAATGGAGAGGGTCGAGATGTTGGCCGAGATAAATCAGGAAGAGAATTTGGATGAGAATCCAAATATTTGTGCTTATATACTCTTGATCGATCGGTCGTAGCTATCTTCACCGACTGATATCTATAAACACGTTTCTGAAGATTCAGTATCTTCTAAGTTTATCTCCAACGTAATCAAATATCTCTCCGAATGCAACGGTGTATATATGAATTTGTTCTCGAATCTTCTCTGACATAATGGGCCTTTATCGATCGGTGGGCCTCTGGTCCGGTCGATTGGTCCTTCATATCTTGTGGGCTTCTGGATACTCCTTCAGTGATTTGGGCTTAACTTCTTACTCTAGAGGGCTAATGACTTGACTCCAAGCCCATGTGAAAGCTGACTCACATGGCTTGATTGTCCTAACTCCTCACTTCATTCCAAAATCAACATCTCCTTCATCCGGGCATGGACTTCTGATGTTGACTTGTTGGACTTGGTAGATTATGCCCATTTATGACCTAAAATGCATTGTTTTCACAAAAAACACTTTGCAAACAGAAAAATGTGAAATCCAGTAGTTTATGCTTCAAATCAAATAGTTTCTTTATTTAAAACACTGAAAAATCATATCGAAAGTTGTAAAATATCATCACTATCATATCCGCCAGACTTAGCTTTGTTCGTCCTCGAATAAACACATGCTAAGAAGGGAAATAAGTTTGAAAATTTAGGAACTCGCTTACTTGTACCACAACTTAGAGGCGCAGCTTCATGATGGTAATCTCGACAATCCTGCAAAAAGTTCTCATCTCATATTCCCACCACAACTTTCCCAACTTGTCCACCAGGAATCTCAACATGCAAATACCCTAAAGGTACCGAAATTCTGACTCTCTACATTCATTTATTTTGCGTGAGCTTTCTTACTGGAAAATATCAGCTAGGTAAAACTGGCTCGGTGTGTAATGAGAGGGGTCTAATATTTAGAGGTGAGGCATGTGTTTTTACGGTTTACCGTACTCAAGAGAAATGTGATATGTTTGCAAAAAAGCAAGAGAGATCGGACCGCTTGATGGCACAGTTCCCCAATCACTCTCTCCTTAGCTCGTCTTGTTCCTCCCCCAGACTTAGATTCTTCGATGTAATCTAAAGTCTTCCTGAACATCCTCGGACTCCTTTGAAAGATGGTTACCTCGTTGTCTTCAAGTGTATCGAATGACCTTCTTTGTCTTATTGGAATTGAACGGACTTTACAGGGAATATGAGAGGATTTGTACATGATGATATCAGTATATTATCATTTGCCGTGTTGAAATGAGGAAGTGTTCATCACTCTGAGTCTTCATCGATCGATGCAGCCATCAATCCATCGAACCACAACGTGATTCTCCTAATTTTTTACTCTTTCTCGATTAGTGTTTAAGAACTCATCATTCTCCTGGATCACCAGTTGATTCAAATCAGTGGCCTCTGGTTTTCCATGTAGATAATGAAATGAAGTTTGTGAGCTGCAGACGATCGATCGATTGTTGTTAAGGCGATCGATCGATTGTTGTTAAGGCGATCGATCGATTCTGCATCCTCATGGTTGAATCCTTGAATCCTATTTCCTGAGATACGAACAAAAACATTAAAAATAAAACCTATTCTAAGACGTACCAGTGGGTTGCCTCCCACTCAGCGCTTTTTTTTAATGTCGGTTTACTCGACATGGTTTGGAGATGTTTTAGTTCTCTGGTGGATGGTCGGACGGTTGAGGCTACTCCTCCTTGGTATTGCCTTCCTGAGGGCCAAGCTCTTTGCCCTTGGCACTCTCAGCATCGAGGCTCCTTGTGGGGAAACAATCTTCCCACATGTACCTCTCAGTGAGGGCCGTTAGCTTTCGGAGCCTTAGTTCTCCTACTCCATGAGCATTATTTGGGACTACCATTTTGATTGTGGAGTACGGTTTGTTGCGCCCTTTCTTCGTATTTCCTTGGGTAACAAGCTTCCTCCTGGGCCTCCTGGGGTTTCTCCTTTCCTTTGATTAGCTTTGGCGGGTCATTTCCATGTTCATGAACTTTCCTCCTCCTAATGTAAGTCATTCCTTTGATGCACGAAATTGGCAGTGATGGATAGTAAATCATGGGGTTCAATCTTCCAAAGCTCATTATGCTATTTGGTAAGTCAATGACTGCTCCAACAGTGGCGAGAAAACCTCTTCTGAAAATCAGCGAGCCTGCTTCCTTCACGTTAATTATGTGGAAATCAACGGGTACCGTGGTCGAGCCAATCTGCAGTTTGACATTGTATGCTATCCCCTTGGGGATTCTTGAGTGTGAGTCTCCAAACACTATTGACGAGTTGGAGTGGACCTAGTTTGAAAGCCCTATCTTGCTTGCAACATTTGACGACATGACATTCACATTAGACCCAGTGTCACAAAGTGAGTTTATGAACTTGTAACCTACGATTTTGCATGGGAAGACAAATTTCCAGGGTCTTCCTCCACAGTCAATGTATTTGGTTGGGTCCAGGGCTAGTTGATTTTGTTTTCTCCTGAAACAATGTCACTGGCCTCGATATTGTTATCAGAGTCCGAAGACTCCTCTTCTATTATCATACATGGATATGGCACGAGGATCAATGGCATTGCAGAAAGCTTTAGGATTCTCCTCCGGCTTCCCTGGAAGCACACCGTTTTGGCATTTCATTGCTTCCGCAGTGTGAACAATTTCAACCTCCACCTTTTTAACGTGAAGCGAGACAGCTTCAAACTTTCCATTGAGGTCTTGGTAAACACCATTTATTCTTTCTTTAATGGCTTTCCCTTGACTCTTCTGGCTGGCCATGATTAGCTGGAGCATCCTTTCGATCTTAGAGTCTTGAGGTGATGTCGGCTCCGGTGCTCTAACATGAAAATTACCAAAAGAAGGTCTTTGCTAGAAATTGTTTCCGCTTTAATTAGTGCCTCTGCCATAACTACCTTGCTGGAAATTTCCAGAATTAAATCCTCCTCCTCGGGTA
>OVAP01000485.1:0-35170 GCA_900406295.1 Aurinia saxatilis
TCGCCTTGTTCCAACAACGCCTCATGCATTCCAAAACGACTTCTCTTTCAAACAACCTTAACACAATGCTCCCAGGTTCTCGGTCGACCTATATCGACATGTATAATCCTCTTCTTGGAGTCATCAGGAACCCGCTAAGATATGGTAGGTTCCATAACACCAAAATCCTAAGTGTCTTTTTCTAATTTATATTGAGACTTTGAATGGTTACGCTGTATGGAGTACAGAGGACTGAAAACATATAAATTATTATGTCCGCTCTACTTCATACAGTGTAACTATTCAAAGCTTAAATGCAATATTTTTTTTGAATATACCAACATATAATCATGATCATGATTTTGGTTTCTTTTAGGATTTACCTCACCAAGTAGGCCTTGTTGTTGTGCCCCCGCGGCTCCCATACCATGTTTGGATGCATCTCGATATGTGTTTTGGGACATTGCACACCCAACGCAGAAAGCTTATCAGACTATTCTCCCTCCGATTATCCAACAAATCCAACAAAGCCTCGCTTGATTTTGGTGACTTCCTCTCAACAGTTATTATACCATCTTCTTTTTAACATTCAACAACAATAATTCTATCTATGTGTATATAAAAGATTTGTACTTCTTGTAACTGTTACTCATCTTGTTCATGAGTATATCTAACAATTAATATATCAAGACACTCTCAGTATTGTTGTTTTACATATACGGTATACCACCATTAACATACTTTCAGTAATCTACTTAGGCCGTTTGGGAAGGTTTAAGCCCAAGCTAAATGAAAATCGAACACAGATTTTGTAATATATCGAACTTAAGTGTTACATACTCTTTAACGCAGCATATTCACAAATTTCGAAGACGTTTTCAAAGGCAAGCACCAAACTTCACGCCACAGTTAAAATTTGTGAGCTGAGCACCACAAAGAACTAATGTAATTTTCATCTATATATTTTCTTTATTTTGTCGATTTATTTTACTCTAATTATAAACTAATCATCTAGTGCTTAAATCCGCATTCTTTACATTGTCTGGAGCTGGACCAACTAAATCATCTAGCTTTTCGAGAGCCTCGAGTCTAGCCGCTAGACCGTCTTCTCATGTTGGTGACTATATTCATGATCATAATTTCGGTTTTTATTTTCTTAGGATTTACCTCACCGAGTACTCCTTGCTGTTGTGCCCCGACGGCTCCCATACCATGTTTGGATGCATCTCGGTATGTGTTTTGGGACATTGCACACCCATCGGAGAAAGCTTATCATCAGACTATTATCCCTCCGGTTATCCAACAAATCCAACAGAGCCTCACTTGATTTTGGTGGCTTCCTCTCAACAATTATTATACCTTATTCTTTTTAGCATACAACAAGAATAATTCTATATACAAGATGATCTTCTTGTAAGTGATCATGTTGTTTATGATTATACAATCTAACCACTAGTATATACCAAAACAGCTTTTACATACGTTCTTGAATTCTGGGCCCTTTTGAGTTTTGAGAGGTTTAAGCCCAAGGAAAATTGCACTCTTTAACCAAACATATTTGCGATATTAGAACATCTCTAATGATGAAATTCAAATTCACTAATATTTTATTATTTTTTATTTTTTAATTATATTTGGTGAGACTAAATGAATCTTACCGTTGGAGATGATCTTATATTACAAAATTCGAAGACGTTTTCAAAGGCAAACACTAAACTGCCCGTCACATTTAGAATTTGTGACACCACAAAGATCTAAACTAATTTTATCCATATACTTTTATATTTGTCAATTTATTAAATTCTGTTTAATAAATAAAGTTATCCAATTATATGTTGTCCAAATATTAAGGAGTCGGCGTCTCGTTGGAGTGCTTTGGCTCCAAAGACCAAGGGAGCTTGGTCAGGTCAAATCTGTTTAATAAATAAAGTTATCCAATTCTGTTTTGTGTTAATTAAGGGTAGACAACAATATCCTTTAAATCCGATTTTATTCAGTATTTGCTTTGCTTTGGTTTGAAAAATGCAAATATCAATAATGATCAAATACAAATCAAATAGTAAAATATAATATCCATAAAAAAACAAATCAAATACAAATATCATTTTAAAAAATATTAAATATTCGATCCGATCCGTTATCTACGTATATAATGTATACATATTTCAATAATGTTTTTTCTTGTAAAACATAGATTTTTTTTTGTTTTTTAAAAATTATATTGAATTTCTAGTCCATTAATTAGTTTGATAAAAAAAACTCATTTAATTTTTTGTTAAATATATGATTATGTTGAAGAAAAATATGAGTTATTAGTTATGTTTTATTGTAGAATTTTAGAATTTTGTTTGTTTTCAAACGGATCGGATATTCACGGATATCAAAACAAAAATTTCGGATTAAATCGGATCGGATCAGATAAAAAAATTCACTATCCATATAGAACAAATCAGATTACAAATACTGAAATTTTGCAATTATTTGATATGTGCCCACCCCTAGTGTTGATTAACCCTTTTGAGTGCAAGGTTTAATTTTGACTTTCAACAAAAACTAAATTTTGTTGTGTTAAGCATGTTTTGGATTTTGTTTTTCCATGTTAGACTTTTAATTCAAACAACAAAAAGCTATTCTTCATACGTATAGTCAAAAGTAAAGATGGTGATTACTGATTACTCTAAGTTAATACCCAGTCAAACCAGCAAAAAAGTGAAATTACCATAGCCTCTTTTAAAAAACGAGAATAATTATCTTATGAAAATCAGTAACAGTTTTCTTGTAAAATTTATATAACACAAATGTTATATGTGGATACCAATCGTTGTAATAAATACATTGTTGATTCATGATACTTTGCAAATATAGAATTATATATCCACAATCAAAATTCTAAAGATAAGATCAAAGTACCAGTATTATATAACATGCACATCAATGTCCAATGCTTAAAGAGTTCATCAAGTGGAGTATAAACATTTTATTAATTATATTTTAGTTCCCAAATGCTAACATTTAGCGAGAAAAACATTACATGAAATCATCAAATACATTTATTTGTGCAACACTTTTCACTTTTTCTTACATAAAAACTTAATTATCCATGACTGTGACAGGAAACATGTGAGCGTACAAAAACTTATGAGTAAAATAAGAATCTTGCTCGTGACCCATCAAATTATATGTGGTCATCTACCATTTCCATAACTATTTTGCTGATTCATGATACTTGCAAATATACAAAATTTATCCACAATCCAAATTATAAGGATAAGATTGAAGTACTATAACATGCACATCAGTATCCTGTGCTTACAGAGACCAAGTGGAATATAAACAGTTTAATATATATAAATTGCGAAGTTGTACTTTATTTCCAAAAGTGTTAACATTTATTGAGATGAATCTTACATGAAATCATCAAATCCATTTATTTATGTAACGCTTTTCACTTTTCTGTTTCGTGGAAACTTATCCACAAGTTTTGGATTTTGGTGTTTCGTTTTCTTAAAGGGTCATTTGTGAATACTTAAAGTTAACAACATCATGGATTATTAATTTATCGAAGAAAAACATCCCAACATTTAATAATCAATAATTAATATACTACCAAACTGAAAAGTGTACATAAACTACAACTCTCAATTCATGAAACATTAATGTTTATAATAGTCATGACCTTAGGAGAGATATCTACATTGAAAGTAACAAAAATGTCAACACATGCATATACATATCATAAATTTCCATAACAAAAGTTATATGGTTTTAAATCCAAATCCAAATCAGTTTAATTGTTCCGGATTCGTTTTTGAACATCTCATATCTATATATGGAGTACTACAGAATTTATATGTCTGATTATTCACACAAAAAAGTTGGATACTGGCCACGTGTCATCCTGTCAATGGTCAAGTTTCACAGCTATGATTGGATTAAGACCACTTAACTATATATGCGGCGAACTTTCTCTAAACCATTCAATTCCAGCTCCTTTAATGTTCAATCATTCTTGTGATAAACGTTTAAGTTAAAATTAAACAAAATCTAGTGGCATTAATGGATAAATGAGAGAATTACAAGTGGCAAGACAAGAGGGAGCTTGAGAAGTGGATGAGGATCAGCATCCACGTAGACGAAGAGGTGGCTCTTGGGAAGAGGCAAGGGTCGGTTTACTTCAATAACCGGCCTTTCTCAATATTACAATAATAAATTTTCAACTCTTTTTTCTTCCTTACAAGGCAAAAATATTTGACCCTTTTTCCCACGTAGGATCAATAAAAAACATAAACATTCATGGTCTCGTGGGGACAACATCCTACATGGTACTAAAAGTAATATTGTTTTGTCATGCCAAGCACACAAAAGCAATATACTTTTAGTGGAAATATAAAATGAATATATGGTGTAATGTTGGGAGTATAATAAAGTCGACATTGGTGCATCAAAGGTCCAGTTAAATACATAATATATTGCCAAATGCAATCTCTTGGTTAGATCCTATTGGTATAGCTTTTGGGGAATAAGATAATATTTTGTTAAACAATGTAGTTTATATACGATGTGTTCTTGTGGTTGTCTTATGGGGCAATGCGGCTATATGTAAATGTATGAGGCATATTGATGTTAGTGGAGTCTTATAATATTAAGATGAATGTAAATTATTTCAAGGATTTGAGATATAAGTTTTAATTCGGGGGTATGAAATAAGTTCCTTTGGATAAATTATGTCAGAACTATGTGGATTTTGAGATATAGATGAATGCAATTATCTAAAATTTGTTTCAAAAGCTATGTCGATTAAGGAATAGATGACAATTTCCATTCTTTCTCACATGGGCTTTGGTTGTTGGGTTTGTTTACATGTGTGAAGTGTGATTATCAAAAATTAATTTTGTTGGCAAAATGTTTAAGACTAAAATCTAGCTATTACAAAACAGAGAAAAGGAAAGGAAAGGATAACATACAAGATAATTATAGACAGTAACTAATACAACTAAAATCTTTATCCATAAGAAAAACATAAAAATCTAAAATAAAATTCAAATAAAGAAGAAACATATGCATATGGTGGTGAGGAAATTTTCCTTTTATGATAGAACGGAAAAAAATTGATGAGAATATAAAGTGAAAATTATTGACTTGCGTTTATGCAAAACTAAATATGATTGCAGAATATATTTGATGAAGATAATAATGACCAAACGTTGAGATTGTGATTGAGGTTTCCTAATCTAGTTAACATTGCATGTGAAAATCCAAAGAAAGATGTTATCTCATAGAAGCAAATTTATAACCATATCTATTTATCGAATGTGGTGCTTATTAATTCTAAATTTTGTTTATACATCGATCTAAAAATGTCATTTTAAAAACGTAACAACATAACTTAAAAGATTATTCTTAAAATTATATTGAATTAAATAGATAATATTTGTATGGCCCAAATCTTGAGATTTTTTTTTTTTTTTGTAGTTCATTAATAACTAGTATTTTGTAATTTGTATGTTTTTTTTTTGTGTGTGTCAATTTATCTACAAGACAAATTACATTCCATTATTCGAATCTGGCTTCGTTTTAAATACGACCCCAAAGAAATACATACCCCCAAAAAATCAATAAAAAACAGTTCACTTCTTTCTCTTTTTATTTCCCCAACAATAATTGTATTTGTACAAGTTACAAAAAAAAACAAAATACAGAGAATCAAATACACACCCACAAAAAGAAGAAGATATTTATTAAATAAATATGCCACGTGTATAACCAATCAAAAAGACCAGACCCAGGCTGCTTCGTTGAGCTGTCTATAAAATACAGATACGCACTTCTTCATCTTCTTCATCCATTAAAAAACCAACCCCTTTCTCTCAACAAAAAACTCTAAATCTAATCTCTCTTAATCTCTATAACAAAGACCTGTCTTAGTCACACGAATATGGCAATAACCTCAACTAGAAACGATGGAGATGATTCCGACAAGATGTCTTATGATTTGGTCGAAACTGATGTTGAGATCATCACTTCTGGTCGCCGAAGGATTCAGGCACACTCTGGCATCCTTGTAAGATTTCTTTACTTTCAAGATAAGTTTTTTTGTAGGGGTAATACATTTTTTTGTGCTAAATTCTTAAAAATTGATGAATGTAGGCTTCTGCATCACCGGTATTTACAAACATAATGGAGAAGCCGAGGAAAAGTAACCGCGGTTCATCGAAGAGAGTCATCAAGATCCTCGGTGTTCCATGCGACGCAGTTTCAGTTTTCGTCAAGTTTCTCTATACTCCCAGGTTGGTCTTATGATTCTAATGGTGTTGAGTGAATTTTTTTTGAGGACGTCTACTTGTTGTTATTTACATAAATATCTCTTAATAACCATTAATTTGATTATTTTAACACAAATCTACTTTTCAAAACCATAAATGAAAACACCCTACCAAAAGATTGCGATTGATTTAGACTTGATTTGTATTCAAAACGTGTGAAACACATAAGGAGGAAGACCAAAAACCAACTTAAACATCAAATTTTGAAAAAATCAACTACTAGTTTGTCAAAGACTAAAATACCCTCCTCTGTTTTTTTTTGTTTAGCTTGACGGAGAAGGAGATGGAGAAATATGGTATCCATCTACTAGCTTTGTCACACGTCTACATGGTTGCTCAGCTGAAACAAAAGTGCACGAAAGGCGTCGGCGAGAGTGTTACTCCCGAGAACGTCGTTGATGTTCTCCAGCTAGCTAGACTATGCGACGCACCTGACCTGTTTCTCAAGTGTATGCGTTTGATTCATACCAAGTTCAAGACTGTTGAACAGACCGAAGGATGGAAGTTTCTTCAAGAACATGATCCTTTTCTCGAACTCGACATTCTCCAATTCATCGACGAGGCTGAATCGGTACCAAATCTAAACCCAAAACGTTTCTTTTTATAACCTAATCTATATATATTATTCATAGTTTTGTGTCTTTTGGGTTGTTTCTTGCAGAGGAAGAAAAGAAGAAGGAGACACAGAAGAGAACAGAATCTATACATGCAATTAAGTGAGGCTATGGAATGTATTGAACACATATGTACCGAAGGTTGTACATTAGTCGGACCATCATCAAATTTAGACAACAACAAGAAGTCAACATCCCAAGTTAAAACCGGTCCATGTAGTGCCTTCTCGACATGTTACGGACTACAACTTTTAATACGTCACTTTGCAGTATGCAAGAAACGAGTCGATGGTAAAGGTTGTCTTCGTTGCAAGAGAATGATTCAACTCCTTAGACTCCACTCTTCGATCTGTGACGACCAGTCTGAATCTTGCCGTGTCCCTCTCTGCAGGTAAAAAAAATAATAATAACCGACACTTTTATTATATGGTTCCCGAAAGTCACTCGAACTATCATAAAAAACACCCGCACGACATTGTAGAATCATCATCAAAATCAAAACCACATTTTAAATGTTTTGTAATGATAAAAAGTTTTTTACTTGTTTTGATTTCTCTCTTTCGGCGCCAATAATGATTTTGTAGTGGTGACCTACTTATTAAACTGTAGAAGTCATGATCGGACGGCTGAAAATGTGTTTTTATTTGACAAAAATATATTTTTGGGAAATGGAATCTTATTTTTGGTTTGTTTGGTGTAGGCAATTTAAGAAAAGAGGAGAAAAAGACAAGAAAATGGTTGAGGACACGAAGTGGAAAGTTCTGGTGAGAAGAGTTGCGTCTGCGAAAGCTATGTCTTCGTTGTCTCAATCAAAGAAGAACAAAAGTGAAGTGTTATTAAAAGAAGAAGCAGAAGATTTCATCAGAATCAGGAAGAAGTTAATATGAATTTTTTTTTCTTTATTATTTTATTTTGTATTTTTGTAGATAGTATTATGAGTGATTTTGTTAGAAAGTTTAGAAGGGCATTATTAGTGTGAGAATCTCTTTATATATATGTTTATAGTTTGTGTTATGGACCGGTTGATAGGGTTAAATTTATCGATGAGTAACCCTTTTAATCTGTCCTTTTGTTTGTTCCGTTTTGTAATTCTTTTATATAGATATATATATCATTGTAAAATTTGGTTATATTATAAGTTTTCTTTTATAATGTGGAAGTTGATCAGTATCCCCTCCACAAGGACCACATGTTGAACAATCATATAAATTTTGTTTCCCACTGGTCTAATGGTTAAGATCAGTGGTGTTGGGAGGGTGAAGATTAACAAAGACATTATTCTTGACAATGTTTTGTTTATTCCTGAATTTCATCTCAATCTCTTAAGCATCAGTTCTCTGACTTCTGTATTTCATTTCAGAGTCATATTTGATGCATCTACTTGTGAAATTCAGGACAATACCAGAGGGTTAATGATTGGAACGGATAAACGGATAGCAAATCTCAATGTGCTGGAACATCAGGATATCATTCAAGTAAATGTAGTGGTGGACATTAGAGTGTGGCACAAGAGGCTTGGACATCCTACTCTTACTCGTTTGGATGCTATCTCGGATGCACTTAGTATCTCCAAACACAAGAATAAAGGTTATGATTATTGCTATGTTTGTCAACTGGCCAAACAGAAGAAACTCTCTTTTCCTTCTCAAAACAATATATGTAATAATATATATGATCTTTTACACACTAATATTTGGGGACCCTTTTCAGTTGCAACAACAGATGGTTACAAGTATTTTTTTACAGTTGTGGATGATCATTCTCGAGCAACTTGGGTTTATTTGTTAAAGGCAAAGAATGATGTTTTAACTGTTTTTCTTGCGTTTCTCACATTGATGGAAACTCAGTACAAAGTCAAGATTAAACTTGTTCATTCATATAATGCTCTTGAACTCAAATTCACAGAGTTATATCTAGCCAAAGGAATCATTGCTTATCATTCTTGTGCTGAAATCCCTGAGCAAAATTCAGTTGTAGAAAGGAAACATCAACACATGCATACTGAATGTTGTCAGCTTTGATGTTCCAGTCTCATATTCCTTTGCCATATTGGGGTGATTGCATTCTCACAGCAGTGTTCTTGATAAATCGCACACCTTCTCAGTTGTTGCTTAACAAGACCCCTCATGAGATATTGATTGGTACAGTTCCTACGTATGATCAAATCAGAACATTCGGGTGTCTATGTTATGTTTCTACTTCCCCTAAGCAGATACATAAGTTTGAAGCTCGCTCAAAGGCTTGTTTGTTTTGGGTTATCCCTCTGGGTATAAAGGCTATAAGCTACTGGATTTGGAATCTAATGTGGTGTTCATCTCGCGGAATGTTGTCTTCAATGAAGATGTTTTTCCCATGGTCAGTGGTGACAACACGGAGGTACACTCTGATTTCTTTACTTCCACAAAACTCTTATCCTCAGCTTCTCCCTCTATACCATCATCATCTCATTCATCCGTACCATCATCATCATTACATTCATCTTCATCTTCTCATTCATCTCTACCTCAACAGAGACAAAAAAAAATCCAGGCTCACTTAAATGATTATCGTTGTTACAGTTTGAACAATGATATTTCTTACCCCATCTCTTCCTTTTTATCCTACTCAAAACTTTCTCCATCATATCATTCTTTTGTGAATTCTATCACTAAGATTCATATTCCATCCACATATGATGAGACTAAGAGTTCTAAAGAGTGGTGTGGTGCGGTGGACAAGGAGATTGGTGCTATGGAAATCACCAACTGCATTTTCATGTTCCATCACTAAGATTCTATCACTATCACTAAGATTCATATTCCATCTATATTTGAGTTATTTCATAGATTATAGCCACTTAAATCCTAATTCAACCACTCAAAGACCTATAACTAGTTCTGATATTATATTAAGTATCATCAATTCAAAATTAATCGATAATAAATAAACTGGTTAAAAGTCTCTTATGTATTACTCATATATTCATTCAAAATTTGTCAAAACCAAAATCACTTGATTACAAGTCTGAAATATAAACAATTAAGAGTTAAAATCGGTTTTGGCTTATATAACTCCAACTTGTTGCATGAGATGGACTAGATGTATAACAAAGATATTTCCTTTGGCAACGACAAATATCATTATTTTGTCGTTGATTGGTTGGTAAAATAATATGATCAGGTCGATCTGATTGTATTTATATGGATCCTACACAAATCTAAATTAACTTCTGCGATAGTAATTTTTATAAGATCCAGGTTAATTGGATTGGTCCAACTCAATCACAATAATTTCAATTATGACATAAGGAGATTGTGGAAGGGAAAAAAAAGGAAATTAAAAGATCAAAATTGACCAACTAGTCTTAGTCATGAGTATAGTGGGGGCAGGTTGATCATTATTGAAGATTCAAAAGCAACCAAAGCAAATTATTAGAAACAAACATGTGATTATTTTGTAAACAACAACAGATCTTTTATTTGTTTATTATTCGACTGGAAAAAAAGGAAAGACGCGTGGGAAACAAAGGAACCACGTAATGTGGTTTCTTGTCTTTGATGTCTCACAACTCAATTGATACTGCTCATCTATGATCACATGTAATGCAAATCTATAACACACAATAATAAAAGAGAAGAATACAAGAGTTACACGAAATTATTTCTCTGTTTTTTGTTTTATTGTCATAAGAATATATCTTCACTCTATGTCCAAACGCTGAGAAATCAAAATCAAGAGCGTTACAAATTTTATTGAGTAGTTTTTCTCTTTTGGTAAATAATATTACAATAAAAACAGTTGTAAATAAACTGATAACAAGCATTATCACATATTCACATCTAGGATCAAGTATTTTTTTTCGTAAATGCAAAAATTAGACTAATGAATTGGCTAGGTGTAATAAAAATATCACATATTGGTAAAAAAATTGACAATAATTATTTCTAAAAAGCCCCCATTTACTTTAATTTCTAGTCAGGTAAAAGCCTTACAATATGAAAACTTCTTGTATGATGATGACCAACATGAAATTATACCATGTCCATGTGATAAACCCGTCAAGTATTCAAAAGAGTGGAGCTATGCGGTCACACGGGTCATTCATGTTTTCAAACTAGACGACAATAATGATTCTTATCATGAAAAATACAAGTGACTAGAGACTCAACCACATTATGAAACATATATAAAATTCAGATTCCTAATGTCAAATTCCGTAATGATTTTTGTATGACGTTTTAGTTGTTAAGAAAATGTTACAACGAATAATAGAGATCATCAGTAGCATTTGTGTTAAATGTTGTTAAGTTGACTTAAATGATTGATTTTTGTTAGTCCATCTCAAACCGAGTTCCATTACCAACAATACATCTTTTTAGACCACTCACGGCCCAATGTCAAACCCTTTGGGCCAGTTTGGACCCATACTCATATTACTCATCACAAATGGAGACTATTTAGAAAAAGATGTTTATAAAACCCCTAATGCTTTTGTTGCTCAAGGCCCAAGTACCCTACTTTTGGATAGAGATTGTCATGTGCTGAATTGAAGATGCGAATGATGTTTCTAAACGCTTCAGGCTTAGGTATTGTTAGCTTCGAAGTCTTGAGAAAACATTTAAGGCCCTGTTCTTTTATAAGTGGCTGCGTTAGCAGCTGCGACTAAAGAAGCACACTACGACAATAGTGTAAACACCATCCGGGAAATCGCTGCGATCAAGGAGGAGACAAACAATATCAGTTAAATCTGACGCTGAATTAATTTGTTTCAGTCGCTGCGATTATAATCTTCCCAGATTCATCTTGTTTTGCGCTTATTTTCTTATCGCGGCAGCGACTAATAAAAGAACAGGGCCTTAATCTCATGTGTCTTGTGACGAGTCTTGAGTTTTTTTATTCTCAAAGACATTAAGTGAGGTTTGTAGAAGACGCCATTGAAATTTGAAAGGAGTTCTTCCTTTGGTATATTGAACTCAAGTCATGATATGCAACACACAGGGAAAGGCAGAGTAAACATGTATGAATAAATATGCATTAATTTGTCGTGTCAAACAAACACTGAACAATTCATTCGAATCCTTTAAGCTACAGAAACTCAATAATCCTGGTTCCTGGAACACAAATCAGAAGCAATTGCTCTGTTTCATCGAGAAAGAAAGGATATGATCCCAAAGCAATGAACAATCACTAATAAACTCCCATTATTTTCCAAGGTTGCAGCCTTGGCAGATAAAGGATCAGTGATTCACAACGAAGGAGAAATGCCGATATTAAGAATTTCAAGAATACAACTCTACTGAAGCAGTGAAAGAAGAAGTAAAAGAACAAGATAGTATCATTCTTCTGATGTAAACTACTACAGGTTGCAAGTTGCTAGTCTCTGAATGACAACACAAGAAAAACTACCATTAATCACTAACTATGACTGCAAGTTCTGCATTTCTGAGTTTTGATTCATGTTTTCTAGCTACACAAGACACTAAGTTGGTTGGAAAGTCGAAAATCCATCAGATTTCTCACCAGTTCAACAGATACCAAACAATCTAAGGGATACAAACGATACCCATCAACTTAAAACAAACATCAACTTCCTAAACAACAACACTGAATCACTACTCGAATGATAGCCGAGACTTAAGCCTAAGAAATCACCAAAGATTCGATGAGATTAGGCATGTGATTCAGAGTACTCCTGTAAGAGCTTAAAGGAGTAAGTTCAGCGTTAACACTCACACCTCTATAATCAAACTGGATCAAGGCAATAACATATCAGAGAAACTAACTGATTAAAGCAGCAGAGACAAATACACATTCAAACAGCTTTATACAATCACAAAATAGCTATGAAGAAATCAATACTGGCAGAGTTCAACTTTATTAAAATCCGATCAAATAGGCAAAAACTAATGGCAAATGCAAATGTTACAGATTCTCAAAAGCTATTCGACGAAATTCGGAATCTTTTCAATGAAACATTTGTTCATCATTTCAATCCCTCATAATTCAAAATACAGCAAAATGCAAATTTTTCTCACCGGATCTACGATTTCCTTCCAAGACGTTTCCTGAGTTTCCTGTACTTATGCTTATTCATCTTCTTCTTCCTCTTCTTCTTCACACTATCCGCGTAAATCACAACATCCTCCTCCTTCTCCTCCACCATTTCACCAAGATCCAGACCTCTGGGATGATTCATGAAGTAACCAACAGGGAAACTAGGATAAACCCGCGTCATAGATTCATTTCCAGAGATCGTAATCACCGGATTAGGAAGAAGCGAAACTTGATCAGGTTTCTCGATGATGGGGTTGTTTTGGTAGGGGATAAGAGAAGGAGATGTAGCAAGTCTCTGAATTGGAAGTAAGCAGGACTTGTTCTTGAAGAATCTCTGCATTAGATTCGCCATCGCTGATAGCGAAAAACCCTAATCTCAATCAAAACCACAAAATGATGACGACGACGACGGCATAAGCCTTCTAAACTACCAAACGTCGTCGTTTTAAGTTTGACATTTAAAATGAAAAATCAAAAAAGTGCCCACACGCAGGATCGAACTACGGACCTTCAGTTTACAAGACTGACGCTCTACCACTGAGCTATACGGGCTACTTGTACACTGTTTCCCATTTCCTTTCATATCGAAAACTAATATAGGTCCACTAACCATTGTGTTAGACATTACTAGGTGACTCCTCATTTTTCCAAATTGAAACCAACACAATTTTGTTGTACTAGTACTACATACACTAAGCATTGTGTTAAGACTTTATTAGCTGATTCTCTGCGCATAAACATATTCGATCAAATTTTAACAAACTGAAACCAAAATAATTTGTAGTAGATTATCTGGTTTTTGTATCTATAAAACTGAAAACATTACAATCACTACTACATAGAGTCATAAACGACTCGAAACTGATATGTTTACAGATTTGTTCCAAAGAACCTGAGCATCAATAACAGAGAGATGTTTATCATCAAGCCTCTTATAAGTCCGGATCGACTTCACATCTCCCCATTCTCCTTTCCTCTTCTTATTCAACTTAACAACCACAACTCTGCCTCTTCTCTCCCATCCGGCTTTACCATAAGCATGGTATCCGAATCCACCACCATAACATAAGTTCAAACCTTTGAGTTCACCGCAGAAGTCATTGACATGATCATGACCAACAAACACCGATTTCACATCTCCTCTAGCTACCAATGTCGTGAAAAACCCTGAGTTTGTAGATGCCGAGGATGTACCTTCTTGTCTCACTCCTTTGGACGAGTTCTTCGAGTCAAAACTCCAAAACTCCGGTAATGGAATGTGGAAGTAAGCTAATCCCGGAGCTACACCTTGTTGCGGATTAGGCTTCGCGTTGTACTCCTTCTACAATCATCAAAAAGCCAAGACTCAGAAACACAACAATCTCCAAATTGATCATTTCATTATGTTAATTTACCTGAAGACGTTTTGAAGTGTGGTCATACCAAAACTGCTGAGAAGTTTTAACAAAATCATAACCTTCCAAATAAGGAACACTAGAGTAATCACCACTATCCAAAAAGAACAGATTCAGAACAGATTTGTTCTGTAGACTCGAATCAACAACTCCATGGATTTGGAGATTGTAATTACCAAACCCTTCAATGTAATGAGCAGCTTCAATCGGATTCACTTGAGACAAACTATAAGGAAGCTTCACAATATGACTCATCAGCTCTCGTCTGTTCAAACTAGATTCTTGATCATGGTTTCCCAAAACAGCAACCCATGGGATCTTAGACTCAATAGCTGGACCAAACGCAGCGTTTAGTGACTTCACAGCGTCTTTCACATCAAACCCAAATATATTATCACCTGAGAAGTGAGAACCAACACAAATCAAAATTAGGGTTTATGTAAAAATTAGGTTTTTTTTTGTAAAGTTGGGGTTTTTAGTACCTGTGAAGACGATTAAGTCAGGTTTCTCGGCGGAGATGAGTTTGTACATGAAGATGGTGGTGTTGAGATCGGAGCAGTGATGTTTCTGACTAGGAAGTACATCGAGACACCGTGTAGTAGCGCCGTTCGCGAAGTGCATATCAGCTACTTGTAGAATCTTGAACTCGCCGTTTTGATTAAAGCTGAGTTTTTGATGTTGTGCTGATGATGGAATTGGAGCTAAACAGAGAGAGATTAGAAGAAAGAAGAAGATGAAGAAAGCTCTTGTTTTTCGATTTTCCGCCATTGTTATGAGGAAGAAGAAGATGATAAGGTATCTCTGAATCTCAGAGTCTAAATGTAGAAGAAGGAGCCAAAGGAGAAGAAAGACTTTTTGAAAATATAATTATGAGTAAAATGACATAAAGGTCCCTTCAGAATTAATAACACAACTACTACTAACCAATAAATGGTGACAGTTAATTAATCATTTTCCATGTTGTGCCATTGAGATATGGAATATACCATGGTTGGGTTATTGATTGAAAAGGCTTGGAAGAATATATTTTTTGCTTATTGATTGAACTTTATTTGAAATAATTAATTATTATTAGTCTAGAGCTATTAGAATTTGTTTTATGTCGAATGGTCATATTAATTTTGGTTAATATGTGGAAAAGCACGGAAAGAAATCGTAACAAATGGAGTATGTAACAACAAAGTATAATTATGTGTAACATCGATTTTGTAAAAAGTTTTCAGTTCCTGCTCATTCAAAAAATTGTTTAATGATAACCATATCAGTTAAATCAAAACTTATGGTCATGATGATTGTATAAATTTGTTTCGCATATTCTTTTCCTATATTCCACTACAGTTTCATTTCATTAACTAGTAGGTCCACTCACCATGGTGCATTGGTGCTAAACATTACTACTAGGTGACTTACATTTTACCAGAATTGAAACCAACACAATTTCAGTAGATTATTTCAAAGATAAACTAAGCATTGTGTTGGAATTTACTAAGTGATTCTCCGCGTATAAACAACATATTCAATCACACTTTTAACAAATTGATACCAAAACAGTTTGTAGTAGATTATTTGGTTTATAAAACATTACAAAATCATATTAAATATGACTACATTACAATCATAGTAAGCATGAGACTAAGTATAGTCAAAAACGACTCGCAGCTGATCCGTTTACAGACTTGTTCCAAAGAACCTGAGCATCAATAAGAGAGAGATGTTGATCATCAATCCTCTTATAAGTCCTAATCGATTTAACATCTCCCCATTCTCCTTCCCTCTCCTTGTTCACCTCAACAACCACAACTCGAGCTCTTCTCTCCCACCCGACTTGACCATAAGCGTGGTATCCGAATCCACCACCATAACATAAGTTCAAACCTTTGAGTTCACCGCAGAAGTCATTGATATGATCATGACCAACAAACACCGATTTCACATCTCCTCTAGCTACCAATGTCGTGAAGAACCCCGAGTTTATAGATGCCGAGGATGTAGGTTCTTGTCTCACTCCTTTGGTCGTGTTCTTTGGGTCGATACTCCAAAACTCCGGTAGTGGAATATGGAAGTAAGCTAGCCCCGGAGCTACACCTTGTTGCGGATTAGGCTTCGCGTTATACTCCTCCTACAAATTATATATCATCAAAAAGTTTCAAAAAAAACAAGACTCAAACACACAAAACTTTGATCATTTCATTTTTGTTTAATATACCTGAAGACGTTTTGAAGTACGGACATACCAAAACTGCTGAGAATTTTTAATCCAATCATATTTTCCCATTTTAGGATCACTAGCGTAATCACCACTATCAAGAAAAAACAGATTCATAACAGATTTGTTCTGTAGACTCGAACCAACAACTCCATGGACATGGAGATTGTAATTACCAAACCCTTCAATGTAATGAGCAGCCTCAGGAGGATTCACTTGAGACAAACTATAAGGAAGCTTCACAATATGATTCATCAGCTCCTGTCTGTTCAAACTAGATTCTTGATCATGGTTTCCCAAAACAGCAACCCATGGGATCTTGGACTCAATGGCCGGAGCAAACGCAGCGTTTAGTGACTTCACTGCGTCTTTCACATCCTCACCGAATATATTATCACCAGTGAAGACGATTAAGTCAGGTTTTTCGGCGGCGATGAGTTTGGACATGAAGATGGTGGTGTTGAGGTCAGAGCAGTGAGGTATCTGGCTAGGAAGTACATCGAGACACCCTGTAGTAGCGCCGTTCGCGAAGTGCATATCAGCTGCTTGTAGAATCTTGAACTCGCCGTTTTGGTTGAAGCTGAGTTTTTTACGTTGTTGTGATAATGCAACAGAGAAACAGAGAGATATTAGAAGGAAGAAGAAGGTGGAGAAAGTTGTTGTTTTTTGAGTTTCCGCCATTGGAATTGGGTTTGAGGAAGAAGAAGATGATAAGGTGTGGTTATATAGTGTGGAGTCTCCCTCTTTTTGGCGTAGAAGAAGTGTTATGTGTAGAAAGTCTAGAAGAAGGAGCCAAAGAAAGGAGACCAGGACTTTTTGAATTTTGTTTATTTTGGGGAAAAAAAACACATTTGTATATTAAAAAAGTTAGATTAATTTATGACTAAAAAGGGTTGAAAGAAAAATTTGTTTATCTTAAAACTGTATTTTCATATTTGTTCCAAAAATAGGTTTATTTGCAACGAAAAAGGTATAATTATGCGTAAAATTAAGTATTTTAGATTTTATGCTCAGACACAATGAGTGTTTGATGATAAGTATTTCAGTTAAGTTTAAAACTCTTAGTTATGATGGTTCTATTTAGTATGTTTTTCCTTTTATCAACTAAACAATATTAATCATAAGAAGCAAAGAAAAGTTTTACAAACAAAAGGCTAAAGAAGGCAGAACTAGGAACCATTCAAACACAATAAGAACAAGGAGAAAAAACCCAAAAAAAAAAAATCAAAAGGAAGCCAAAGTGTAATTTCTTTCCAAACTTCTGAGAAAAAAACCAAATAGGAGTTCAAAGTCTATTCTTGATGTGAACGGATGCTTTGTCATTAGAGTGTGAGATGGTTTGAAAGTTGATGAGGAAGTCTTCGGATAGGTTCTGGACTTCGGTTTGAGCTACATAGTATTGAAGTCTAAGATCCAAGGTTACATTTTGAGCGATGAAAAAAGTATGTATGTTGGAGAATCTGGTTTCCTAAACTAATTCCATTATAATTCTATTTCACATGATAAATAAAATAAAACGTAATCTTTTGTCACTATAAAAACTTTTTGTCTATTTATTTACTTTCAACTAATTGGTGAAAGTTGATCCAACCAATGTTATTGTTCGAATATGTCCAATCGATCATTCGAGATATTGGATTTAATAGATCAAATGTCATACAAACTATACCGTATCTTTATGAATATATATGGTTTATTGTTTTTTTTTTTGTATACATCAAATTTCATTTTGTTATAATTTCACCCAATCTAATAGCAAAGAAGGTTTCGTGAAAAAAAAAAAAAAACAGCAGAGATAGTTCTAAAATGAAAATGTAAGCTCGAAGATCGAATTCACAATAAGATCATATATATGTATTTGATCCACAACCTAAAAAAGGTCTTTTATTCCAAAACAAAAGTCGTTAACCTTAGAATAATACATACGTATAAGAGATTATATAACTTCTAATACAACTTAATTAAACACATCGAGTTATATATCATAGAATACACATAACTATAATAGGTTTAGAAAGGAAATGGATCGGACCAGGAATGCTTATTCCCCATTTAGCTTCATCAGTGGATCACTCGAGGACCTTGAGGTGGCTTAACCGCGACAATATCTTCCATCATCGTCATAAAGCTCGTCGAGATAAACCAAGACCAAGAACACAAGCTTATGGAGAAGATTTAAACCAAGAAACATGTCTTCTAATATTTTCATTTTGATCTCAACCAAGCTAACTATATATATATAGTGTCATATAGATAGATACACACTCTCATACACATGCAAATGTAGAGACTTGTGTGTGTGGGAGATATAAAGAGAGGTTTTTGTGTCGTTGTTTTGAGAAGCAAAGCCGTATTGTTATATTCCCGCATGCTAAGTTTCTTTCCCACAGGAAATGGGGTTGTGGAAAATAAAGGTATAAAGAGTTAACCTTTTTAAAGGTATGTTTGGTCTTTTTAAAATAACAATGTGATGTTTTTTCATTTTACCCTAAGTTTTTACGCAATGTACAGGCTTTTACAACTGTTCAATCCATATATTTGCAAGATTAATAGTCAATATTTTATCTATAATTAGGCTGTTTCTACATATTTACATTCAAATTTGATATATATGTTTTATGGCTTGTCACGGTAAGTAAATTTCTTTTTTTACATAAAGATTGATGAAAAAAATTATCACGAAACACTGCATTGTAGATATTAAAAGTTTGGATTGATCATGAAGATAATCGATCGTGAATGAGACCAATGTTGAATTGTTAGATGATCTTACTATAACAAAATGATTTTTAACGCGAACAAAAATATAGACTAGAAATAACAATAGAAAAAGAAGTAAATACTATAAAAGTATACAAAAGTGGTGATTGTGCTTCAAATTATCTAGAAATATATATAAATATGATCATTCATAGTTGGTTTGGTTACAAGAGTTTTCGGACATGCAGTTAAATTTATCGGTCTTATTGAGGTTTGACAATTTCTGAAAGAAAAATGTTGTGATTGAGTTTTTATAAAACTGCGATAATCTTACAAAAACCGCAAAACAAAGATGAAAAACATAATGTTTCCGTAGACAAGATCTTACAAAGGGAACTAAAAAATAAATAAAAACAGAACAGCTAATGAAACAAGAGTAGTAAAGCCAAGCTTTAAAAGGAACATAATGACCAAATCCAAGTTCCAAAAGAAAACAGCATTTGTTGTTGGAGTATTTCATTTTTTTGTTGTTGAAAAGAAGAAATTTGAATTTAAAGTTTGCTATAGAATTAAAAACAATTAAAATATTTTATATGGTGTTATAGTTTGAAAACAACGGCCACACGCGAAAGGAGGTAGTGGCCCAATGGGCCTTCTTTGCGTAAAAAGAATTTCTTCCCATAGTCTAGAGTGGGGACCCATCACAACTACCAGCACTATGCTTAAGAGTTAAGACCGAGAGAGTACTTCTCACTATTTCCTATACATCCCGAACCCAAAAAAAAGAAGAAAACCACTTGTATACTCTTTTCACATCCGTTCCCATGTTTAGACACGAACAATATATATAGTTGTCCTATAATCTCACTGTTGTTAGCTGGTAGCCCGTAGCCGCAACTGCGATTAACGATAACGATACAGACTGTTTGTTTTGCTATCGTTACAACAGGACCGTTGTAATTCAGTCACAAGATTTAACTCATGTAGCTGAAATATTGAGCAGTTATGACAGATATCTACATGAGTTAATACTTATGGTCGCTAAACGGACACCAGCTCGTATGTGTGTGATAGGCCCAATGTTTTATAAGGGCCCAAGCCCAACGAAAATACAGAGGAGTCCTTCTTTGCGTGTTTATTTACTACGCATCGTTTTGGTAAACTTCATCAGAGAGAAAGAAGAATGTTACAGTTTCCGACGTTGCTGAGCCAATTTCCGACGTCGACGAAGACGATTCCGGCGTCGCATCTGCTTCCTACACAATGGCCTCAGCCCCAGAACGAAGAGATTTTTCTCGCCATGGAAGAAGCTGAATACGAAGAAAAGGTAAAAGCTTTCTCTTTAGGAATCTAATGATTAGGGAAAATTTGTCAATTCTCATGTGTCACTGAATCATAAACGGGTAATTTTGATTCGAGCTGATTTTTTAGTGAGAATCATGAATTGTATATTATGGGTTTTTGAAGTTGAGGTCTGACAAAAGAAAATTCCAGTGATTTTGAAATTGTTTCCTGTGATGGGTTTTTTCTGATGGGTTATGAGATTATGAGTGGTTCACTACTTAATTTGATGATAAATGATCAATCTTTGTCTTTGATTTCTCAAGTTTGATGAACATCACAAAGAAAGGGAATTGTGTAGAGTTTGGCATATGAGGAAGATCATCTTCTCTACTTCTCACATTGAGAAGATTAAGTTTGAGTCAATCTTTCTACTTTGGAACATGATATTTGTTGCTGTTGATATGTTTGAGTTGAGTTTAGTAGTAAGTTTGACTTTTAGTGGATTCCTATGTTGAATTGTGTTTATTAGTATAGACTCGACGGATGTAGGCATTTGTTCATTTGAATACTATCTGATAGCTTTAGAATGTAGTCCTGCAAAAGTGTAAAGAAATGGGGAAGAGCAAAAAAAAAAAAAAAAATGTCTATCAGTACATGGAAGACATTTTCAGTGTTTTGAAACTATTTCTTGTTTCCTGAATCATAAACAAATAGAGTAGAAGGAAGCGAAGAGGAAAGTTTGGTATTTCAATTTGGGATTTGGAATCAGCCAGTGTGAACTTTTCGGCAGGAAAAATGTTGTGAAACATCATTTATTAGTAGATAGATTAATCTCACCACCTGTGTTCTTGTTATGTGAGGTTTTGATGTTACCTTTGCTAGTATGCTCTTCATACATATATTAGATTTTCTGCAAGTATATGTGGGAGCTGAAAACAGAGAGAGAGACTATTATATTAATAGGAGTAATTGTCGATTTCAGCATTAATTTTGTGTATGTTAAGTCAAGTCTAAGTAAATTCTTGGTGATTTGCAGTGCAACGAGATCAGAAAGATGACCCCTAGCATGCCGATGATTGGGAAACCAGTCGTGGAGAATCAGCAAGAAGAAGACGATAATGAAGCAGAGGACGATGATGCAGACAATGCCGAGGAATCAGATGGTGAAGAGTTTGAGCAAGAAACCGGGTAAAAGAGTGGGAAAATACAAAGGGTTTATTGATGAATCTAGCTTGAATTTGGAGGATACTTGTTTAACTTTTATTGTGCTAAAACGACAGGGATTATGACTTTGTAAGCCATTTGTTTTGTTGTTTCTTAGTAGGAACAAGTTGAAATGGTATCACTTTTGGCCTTTGGTCAGTCATGGACTGTTTGCAGTTTAAAACATGTGATTTGATTTTGGTGTCTGTAATTGCATTAGATTTTGGTTTGTGCAGAGATCCTGATGATGACATTTTCCTAAACTTAAAGCCAGACTAGGTCCTAATGATGGCTGTACACCAAACTTGTCCAAACAGAAGAATATGCCTAGTAGTTATTGTGTGACTTAGAAAAAATTGAGATTCTTTGGTGTGACTTTGAATTTAAAAATGCTGAGAAAAGCTAAATTATGTGTACTGTGTCTGTTGGTTAATTATTCAACAACAGTTGTGTGGTACACTACTACTCCAAAAACTTAATTTTATAAATCATTCAACAACTTCTTCTTTACCATTTTTGTAGAGTACCATTTTCCTTAATTTAATGAAGACTGGAACAAGTTGCTCACCAAATTCATAATTTCTTAGTCCATACTCTGTCTCATTCACAAGTTGCGGAAAATTGGGAAGTCAACTAAAATACGCCTACTAACGATATTTTCATTTTCATATCTTCAATATTTCTCATTAACTTATGAATGGTCCCTTTTTTTGTTATTTATCAAGTGGGACTTCAAAAGAATACAAAGAAGTAATCTCATGTCCTTCTCTAATCCTGATGAGACAAGAGCAAACCAAAACGTTAACAAAACTACAAAAAAAATACTACTATTACTTATCAAATAAGCAAAAGAAGGAAAAAAAAAAAAAGAACCTCGTAGATGCGAAAGATTGACGCGTGCCGACGTAAATAAATCAACTTTGCCTATACACGTGTCGCTCTCTGACATCGAAAACACGACACTCTCTCACTCTTCGCCACGTATCACCACGTTATTAAAAAAAACAAACGTCGTACGTGCAAACACCTCATAACGGCAACACTAACGGTTAGTAACGGACTGTCACGTCTATTAACGTCCGTAATGTTCTCCGTCAAAAATTTTAATTTCTCCGCCGGTCACCGGAATCGTAACAGAAAATATAATTATTCTCTCTTCACAACAAATTAAAAAAAAAAAAACTATATTTAATTTTCATCATCATCATCATCATCATCATCATTTGTATCTATGGCGTATATTTTTTCCAGAATCTTCCTCAATGCCAAAGGAGCCTAGAGTCTTTGTGCACACGACACGTATAGCAACGAGATTCGTCCAATCTATGATTCGACAATCTTCTAGGTAAACCATACGCAATCGACGGCGAATTCGGCGGCGATGGTGTAACGGAAAACGGAGATTTCGGAGATCGATCTCCGCTTGAACACGACGGTGTCGTTGTTGTTGTTGATTGGTGTTTATTATACGATCTCGGTGTTGATAAAACGGATCTGATCTTAGATCCGGAGATACGATCGTATTCTTCAACGATATTCACCAGATCTTCTTCTGATTTTATAGAGATTAGTGTCTCGAGATCTCCGTTTGGTAATTGACATTTTAATTCAACGGAGTATCCACAGAAATCGGTGAGTTTCTTCATAAGCTCTGTTAGAAGAAGAAAATCAAAATCGATTTCTTCGGGAAATGGAGAAATTGAAATGAAGGATGTGGAAATTAACGAACCTGAGAATGAGATGGAACGATGGACGGAGAGGACTCTGGTGTGACCACCGACGTAACGAAGCTTACCGTCGGTAGAACGGAGAAGGATTTTACCACCGTAACTGCATAAAAACTTGAGATTATTACTTCCACTATTCTTCTCGGTATAATCAACAGCCACCATTATTGTTAGGTTTTTTTTTTTTTTTTTTGAAATGATTTGTTAGAGAGGGAGAATTTTTAGATATTTATTTGGTTTGTTAATGTGTTTGTTTGGTGTCTTAAACCGAGAAGAAAGGTTGCAGATAAATGGGGTTTTATAAGCAAGTTTGAGTGGGACCTAACGCGTATGGGATGGGGAAAATTCGTTGGACCTTAGTGTATGGGGCAATTCTGTTAATTACATAACGGAATATTCTTTTTTCTTCTAAATTAAATTCCATTTAAGAAGAAATCTCCTTTAATTTGGTTAAGTGGATTTAAAGTGACTCATCAAAGAAAAAGTAATGAAATAGTATAGTATATTAATTGTTGATTAAAATCACATTTATTGTAGATTGAAAATAAATAAATTATAGTGTGATATATAGGACTTTATTTTGGGCTGCTAGGATTTTTTTTTTTTTTTGTGTTCAAAATTATTAATGTCAAGAACATGCTTGTGGACTATGTAATATCAGTGACCGGAATTTATTAGGAATAATTATGGGTCAAGTCAAATATACTCCTTTTTTTGAATTGATAGAACAAGAATAATATGGTATATTCCAAAATTATGTGTGAATAATTTAGATGAATTAGCGTAGATTTGAAGTCTAAAAATTCCAACCTTGAGTTTCAGATTTTCCAATATTTGATGATATTGGCCACTTATGGTCATCAAATATTCTCCAGTTATACCAAAAAGTGGCCATAAGCAAATTGCATGGGTTTAAAATATTGTAGCCCATTAAGTGGTCACTGATAAGCCCATATCTAATTACCAGAAAAGAAATTAAACTCGCGCTAAAACGACGGTGAAAATTAGGGTTTCTAATTTGGGGAATTTTACTGTGCAATCGTTACTTTACGGCTTCTCGTTGTCTTCTCTGCACTCATCATCATCATAATCTCTTTGCATCAAATTCGATTCTAAAAAGCTACGCACTACACTTCATACGAGAGAAGAATAAGAAGAAGAAAAAACCTAAAACAATCTAAAAAGTTTAACGATGAGTTCCAACGATCGTCGATTCGCTGATCCGAATTCGTATCGCCAACGTTCTGGGTAAGTGAAATCGAAATTTCGTTATCTTCAATTTTCGATCTATTAAAACCCTTTTTTTTATTTTTGGTTTTGTCTTGTGTAGCGCACCAGGTGGTTCTTCTCAACCGATGGATCCTTCCGCTGCACCGTACAATCCACGATACGGTGCTGGTGGTTACGGACCGAGTTCCGAAGGTTCAGGTGGTTACAATCGGTACCCTTCGTTTCAGCCACCGAGTGGTGGTTTCTCCGTTGGTCGTGGCGGTGGAAGAGGTGGTGGTGGTGGTGGTGGGTATGGTCAGTTTGGTGATAGAAGAGGTGGTTACAGTGGAGGAAGTGGAGGAGGGAATTGGGGAGGAGGTGGTTACAATGGAGGACGTGGTGGATCGAGTAAACGAGATTTCGATAGTGTTTCATTACCTAAGCAGAATTTTGGGAATCTTGTTCATTTCGAGAAGAATTTTTATGTGGAGAGTCCTGCTGTGAAGGCTATGACTGAGCAGGATGTTGCAATGTATAGAACTGAGAGGGATATATCTGTCGAAGGGCGTGATGTTCCTAAGCCGATTAAGATGTTTCATGATGCTAACTTTCCAGGTGATTGATTGTTATTTGTTGAGTGTAAGTATGCTTTTGTACATTGGTGTAGTAGTAGAGTTATATCGTTTGTTGTTGGTTTGTTAGGTAATATTCTTGAAGCCATTGCTAAGTTGGGATTCACTGAGCCAACACCGATACAAGCTCAGGGATGGCCGATGGCTTTGAAGGGTAGGGATTTGATTGGTATTGCTGAGACTGGTTCTGGTAAGACATTAGCGTACTTGTTACCAGCATTGGTTCACGTAAGTGCGCAGCCTCGACTAGGTGAGTGTTTACAACAGTTAGAATTTTGCTGCATCTTTTTTTTTTTGTTCGGGGACGTGTTTAGTTATGTGTGTTTGTTGGGGTGTTTTAGGTCAAGATGATGGTCCCATTGTGTTAGTTTTAGCGCCCACGAGAGAATTAGCTGTTCAGATTCAAGAGGAGTCTAGGAAATTTGGGCTGCGTTCTGGTGTTAGAAGTACTTGTATCTATGGTGGTGCTCCTAAAGGACCTCAGATTCGCGATCTTAGAAGAGGTCAGGTTCATTCTTCTCATTGTAAGCTTTTCGTATCTGGTTAATGGATGGTGAAACTCAACGAATTATGTGATTGGCTTGTCAGGTGTTGAGATTGTAATTGCTACCCCTGGTCGTTTGATCGATATGTTGGAGTGCCAACACACTAACTTGAAGAGAGTGACTTACCTTGTATTAGATGAAGCTGACAGAATGTTAGACATGGGATTTGAACCCCAAATTAGAAAGATTGTCTCTCAGGTATGCTCTTACTTCCTCATAAGCTATCATGTAGTATCATTAAAAAAGGGTGGTCGACCAATGGAATTCGATTGGAAGACCTTCTCTACTCAGTTTTGTGCTCTTGTTTAATGAGAACCACAGCTTTTGTTAAATTTGTACCATTTGCTTTACAGATCCGACCTGATAGACAGACACTACTTTGGAGTGCAACATGGCCACGAGAGGTTGAATCTCTTGCCAGGCAGTTTCTACGAGATCCGTATAAGGTCTAAATAATAACTTCTTAAACATAGTCGGATTGAGTATACATACTGTCATTAAATTTAAGTAGGCATGTTTATATTGTGTTCTCTGTTCTGAAATCAAGTGTTTTTTTTATAGGCCATTATTGGATCAACAGATCTCAAGGCTAACCAATCTATCAACCAAGTTATCGAGATTGTACCAACGCCAGAGAAATACGACAGGTTTTATTTTTATTTTGTAATTGGAGAAGAAACGATTCATATATCTTTATTTGTCGTATCATGATGCTTATACTCCTTTTCCCTTTTGATAGGCTCCTTCAACTGCTTAAACAGTTAATGGATGGGAGTAAAATCCTTATATTTGTTGAGACAAAGAGAGGCTGTGATCAAGTGACTAGACAATTGAGAATGGATGGATGGCCAGCACTTGCCATACATGGTGACAAAACCCAAGCAGAAAGAGATCGAGTCTTGTCGGAATTTAAGAGCGGAAGAAGCCCAATAATGACTGCCACTGATGTAGCAGCAAGGGGACTTGGTAGGGTAACCATAACGCTATGAGAGGATTAGATTAGACCATTTCATTTTCTCGGGGTAAAAAATTAAGACAAAAGTCGCCTGGCTGCTGCTTTCCACGGTTTCCTCTGGTATGAGAAAAAAAGGACATCAAAAGAAAAAAGGGAGCCTTGAAGAATTTGTTTCTCTGATCCATCTCCCGGGCATGGAGCTGATTGGTTTATGAGCAGCCTGGCCGACTCACCCGCTTGCATTAATAGTGTTTTAATGTCGTCACACACACTCCTTATCCCTGCAAAGTTAAGGTGGGCACATTTACTATGAGAAAATGTGTTGCTCTTAGTTTCATGATCTTTTTAGATCTGCAGTTGTAGGGATAAGGGGGTTCAGTTCTGTCCTCTAGGCTTTTAGACACCAACAACGCATACACAACAGTTTTCTGTTCTTTCCTGCATTTGTGATCATAATGGTCTATGCTTTACTTCTTAACTGTGTATCTTTCTTCTTCTTTTTCTTTTTGCAGATGTAAAGGACATAAAGTGTGTGGTGAACTACGATTTCCCAACTTCATTGGAGGATTACATCCATAGGATTGGCCGAACCGGGCGTGCAGGAGCCAAAGGAATGGCGTTTACATTCTTTACACATGACAATGCTAAGTTTGCAAGAGAGCTTGTCAAGATCCTTCAAGAAGCTGGTCAAGTTGTACCTCCTACTCTCTCTGCGCTAGTTCGATCTTCTGGTTCTGGACACGGAGGTGCAGAAACTCGAATTCTCTTACCCCGTTATGAGCTCATCAAAACTGAATTTGTGGTATCTGGTTTCATAATTCTTATTCCATTTTGTCGACGTGTTTAGGTTCTGGTGGTGGACGAAACTTCAGGTCAAGAGGAGGAGGGCGTGGTGGGTTTGGAGATAAACGAGCAAGATCGACGTCAAACTTTGCACCTCCTCATGGTGGTAAAAGGACTTGGTAGAGAATCACAATCTCATCAGCTTTTGTCTTAGGAAAAATGCTGACTTATATGCTTATGATAACCTGACCAGTGTTTGTTTTCCTGTTAAAATTCTCTGTTCTTGAGAACAAATGATTTTATTTATTTAGTTATTTTCATCCTCTTATTCATTTTTGTTTTGTTTGTTATCATCATTTTCTAAATGAAAACTTTTTGCTCTCTTGTTACTGCAACTAGAATTTAGTTTTGATTCATGAGAAAGCAATTATACATAAATGTAAGCATCCAAAATTAGTTGATTATCTAACATTTGATAACATCATGTTGTGAATAGTATAAGAATATTAAATATGATTTGTTTCTCTGACTTTTTCCATAACCTGTGTACAAATACTTGCACGATCCCCTTAGTGCCAAACACAATGATGGTGACCTTCTCAAAACTTCTCCATCTCATCTTCCTCTTCTTCTTCTTCCTACCTCTCCTAAACGCCTCAGAGCCCAAATGTTATTACACTTCCTCATGTGAAGGCAGAAACGTCGTCGGCCATCTGGCTTCATCAAGCTTCAAATCAAAGGAATCGTCTTCGGAAAATGGTAATTCTCTCGTGGGGATTATATAATCAAAAACCATCAAGTCATTGACTTTTTGTTTTGTTTTCAGTTACCATCTTGAGAATACTAGTATATATTGTAACAACTTGAAGAGCTTATACAATAGACCTGATTCTTCACTGTTTCATTCTTTGAACACAGGACTTTTCAACTTCATCTTACGATTAGTAAAGCTAATTTGCCTCACCCTAATCACACTAGTTATCACTATAACAACTTTTGTGGCGTATCTCATGTTTAGTTCCGAGAGGCTCAACAGAGACATAAGACGATTAGGTGTCCGGTTGACCACTCGCAAGCCGCGTAGTCTTCGTGTTGTGTCTTCCATTGAAGAAGTGTACAAGAAAGTGGAGTTAGAAGAAAATATGAAACCCCCGGGGAGAAATCATACATTATGTCCAATTTGTAGAGCAGACTATGTGAGCAATGAGACTGTTGTGTGTTTACTTGAATGTGAACATTGTTTCCATATCGAATGCATCGATTCTTGGCTACATTTGCATAGTTCTTGCCCGACTTGCCGAAACGAAGTCCCAAAGTTCGTGACTAATGAATGTTACACCTTAGAAGATTGATTAAAAAACAATTACGTTTCATATATATATATATATATCCATCATTCTTTGTGAATTGTTACATTTCTACTCTCTAGCTAACCTCAACTAGAATTTAGTTTTGATTCCTCGGTAATGTAAGCATCATTATTACATTTGATTACATGGTCTTAATGACTCTAGGAAGGTTTAAGATGACTAGTCAACAAATTATAAGTCAAAGCTATGTTTTGCTGAGTCCATTCCAGAACCATGAATATATTTCCGGGAGTGGCTCTGAAACAGCAAGCGTGTCATCGATCATTCTATAAGAATCCAATTCATACATACACAGGGGGCCTTTCTAATTTGGGCCGTGTATGAGCTTTTTCAATGGCCTTTTTGGTCTATATCAATTTGTCATAATGGGATGGGATGTTTGAGTGCAACATCTCTATAAATTATAGAAGTTGTTTAGCATGAAATGTTACTAATTACCAATAAGTTTAAATTGGATTTGGGTATTACCATTTTATATATCAATTCTAAAAAATGATACGAATAACTAAGATAATCATAAATTTATAAATAAAACAAACATATTGTCTCAATATTCTTACGACAAATTATAATATAAGATAATCATAAATTTATAAATAAAACAAACATATTGTCTCAATATTCTTACGACAAATTATAATATATAAAAAGTGGTTTTCTCAGCATACAACAAAAAGTCATTTGTCTTTGACTTGGAGAATGTATTTAAGAATTAAATTGAGTAATGCAATTTTACTTTATTATCATATAAAATTCATTGCTTTTCAATAGAAATACATGTGGATAAAATATGAATTTGACAGCTAATTTATTTATTAAATCACTACATTTAGTTTTAAAAATTTCAACCATTTATCTCTATAACAAAAAAATCACCACAATAAAAACTTACAAATATTTATTTACAAAACTTCTTATTTTTTTCTTCAAATAGTCAAAAAGACATTTTTCTAAATGGAAAATTCCCATAACTAACCACACAATATGGTCCATACTCCATAGTAGTATATAAATCATAAAACTAGCCTAATCAAAAACCTCTCAACACACAAAGCTTTTAAAGACTCTGTGTGAGAGAGAGAGTCGTCAACAATGGAGACAGACGAAAGCGGCGTGTCGTTACCGTCGGGACCCGACGGCCGGAAACGGCGAGTCAGTTACTTCTACGAGCCAACGATCGGAGACTACTACTACGGTCAAGGCCATCCAATGAAACCTCACCGGATCCGTATGGCACATAGTTTAATCGTCCACTATCAACTCCACCGTCGCTTAGAAATCAGTCGCCCTAACCTCGCCGAAGCTTCCGATATCGGAAGGTTCCATACTCCGGAGTACGTCGATTTTCTTGCTTCCGTGTCTCCCGAGTCAATGGGAGATCCTTCTGCTGCTAGGAACTTGAGGAGATTCAATGTTGGTGAGGATTGTCCTGTGTTTGATGGGTTGTTTGATTTTTGCCGTGCTTCTGCTGGTGGTTCGATTGGTGCGGCGGTGAAGTTGAATAGGCAGGATGCTGATATTGCTATTAATTGGGGTGGTGGGTTGCATCATGCTAAGAAGAGTGAAGCTTCTGGGTTTTGTTATGTGAATGATATTGTGCTTGGGATTCTCGAGTTGCTCAAGATGTTTAGGGTACAAATCATGCTTCTTTCTCTTTATCTTTTTTGTCTTGTAGAGAAAGGGTTTTAGGTTTTAGGTATTGGAATCTGGAAGCTTTTTTGTGATTCTTTCATGGTTTCTGAACTGCCTCTTGGTTTGCTTTCATCATCTGATTGTTAAAGTTTCTTACTTTATGTTCATTGAATTTGGATTCTGTTGAGGGTGTTCTGGTAGATGTTCTTAGAGAAGGGTTTTAGGTTTAAGATATTGGAATCTTGAAGCTTGTTGTGATTCTTTCATGGTTCTGAATTGTGTATTGGTGCATGTATTAAGGAGGTTTCTGTGTTGCCTCTTGGTTTGTTTTCATCGTCGGATTGTTAAAGTTTCTTACTTTATGTTCACTGAATTTGGATTCTGTTGAGGGTGTTCTGGTAGATTTCATAGAGAAGGGTTTTAGGTTTAAGATATTTGGAATCTGGAGGCTTTTTTTTTGTGATTCTTTCATGGTTCTGAATATGCTTTCATCATCTGATTGTTAAAGTTTCTTACTTGTGTTCACTGAATTTGGAATTCTGTTGAGGTTGTCTTTGTGTTCTGGTAGATTCATTTGATAGGTTTGGATGTCGAATGATGATGTTTGCGTTGGTCATGTTTTGATGTTTTCCTGATGTTTTGTTTGCAGCGGGTTCTCTACATAGATATTGATGTTCACCATGGAGATGGAGTGGAAGAGGCGTTTTACACTACGGATAGAGTTATGACTGTTTCTTTTCACAAGTTTGGGGATTTTTTCCCTGGGACTGGTCATATAAGAGATGTTGGTGCGGAGAAAGGGAAATACTATGCTCTGAATGTTCCGTTGAATGATGGGATGGACGATGAAGGTTTCCGTAGCTTGTTCAGACCTCTTATTCAGAAGGTTATGGAGGTGTATCAGCCAGAAGCTGTTGTTCTGCAGTGTGGGGCTGACTCATTGAGCGGTGATCGTTTGGGATGCTTTAACTTATCAGTCAAGGGTCATGCTGATTGTCTCCGGTTCTTGAGATCTTACAACGTTCCTCTCATGGTCTTGGGTGGTGGAGGGTATACTATTCGGAATGTTGCTCGTTGCTGGTGTTATGAGGTATTTTCATCTCTTTTGATTTCTTCTAGGCTTTTAGATAGTTATTATGCTTTTATTCTTGAAAGGCTTGTTTCTGTTGTCTTGCTGCAGACTGCAGTTGCAGTTGGAGTAGAGCCGGACAACAAACTCCCTTACAATGAGTATTTGGAGTATTTCGGCCCAGATTATACGCTTCATGTCGAGCCAGGTCCAATGGAGAATTTAAACACCCCAAAAGATATGGAGAAGATAAGGTTATTATACTTCCACTCCTTTTTATGATTGTTGTACTTTGGCTACAAATGAACTTCTTACTAATCCCGTCTATATTTTAAGATGCTAATGATGCTCCCTCGAGATTGAAATCCATGAACCACATGATTTTATGTTTGTGCCGGTTCCAATAGTTCATTAAAGCTTTACATGTTCATAACTTTGGCTTCTGAACCTCCCTGGCCTTGTCATGATTGGAACTCAGAGAGTTACTTGTTGAAATTTCAGGAACACGCTGCTAGAACAACTTTCGGGACTAATACACGCACCTAGCGTGCAGTTTCAGCACACGCCACCTGTCAATCGAGTTTTGGAAGAGGTAATAGTTCAATCATATATCGATGTATATCTCCCTTTGCTGTCTTAGTTAGCATCCTGTCCTTTTGCGACGGACTCATTAGATCTTTTTTTTTAAACTTCGTATCTTTAGCCGGAAGAAGACATGGAGCAGAGACCAAAGCCTCGCATTTGGAGTGGAAGTGCAGCTTATGACTCAGACAGTGACGAGGACGATAAACCTCTTCATGGTTACTCAGGTCTTGGTGGCCCAGCTATGGACAGGTAATAATCTCTCCCTAGTCCCTCCTACTCCATTCTACAAAAAAACCTTGGTTCTGATTAAGAATCTAATGCAAATCTCTCAAAAATGTTCAGGGACTCCACAGGTGATGATGACATGGAAGACGATATCCCGGAGCCAGAGGTGCACCCCCCATCTTGTTAAAACCAAGCGCGATGGTAGTAGTGTCTTTGGCATATGGTAATGTCAGGCAGATTCAAAGAGACAACGTAGGGGAGTAATAACTCTTGGATATTTTATTCAGTACTCTCATGTGTTGTCAAAAGTCCAAAACATTAGCATTGATAGAACCATGAGATTGATTTGGGCTTTTTCAGTCCAAATCAGATTTCAGAAAATGTGAAAAAAATGCAAAGAACCATTTTTTGTTATCATTTTGGCTTCAAACTTTTTTTCATATTTATAGTTTAATATTGCGTCTAAACCGAACCAAACCAAACCAATTTGAATCTAAACCGTATAAACCAAACTCATCCAAAATTTGGACAAAATGCACAAGAGCAGCCATGGCCAAGGAGCTTTTGTCTCTCCAATTTCTCCGACCACCACCACTACCACTTCTCCATCTCCGTCCTAAACCACAACAATCCCCCAAAACCTCCCACAACGACGAAGGAATCCCCTCGAACGAAGTAAAAACGATAGCCAAATTCAAATCACGACACAACTACATCAGAGTAATCGAAGTGTCACGGAGAGCCAACCACACACTCGCGGGGTCACGTCTCCTCCTCCTAGACAATCCCGGTAACATACACAGCATCTCCTACCTTCTCAAAACACTAACCGATTGTTACTTCGACGTTTTCGCTACCCTCCCTCCCATTATCCCACCAGGACCCATTGGTATCCTCGGGTTCGGAGCCGGGTCAACAGCTAAACTCATCCTCGAGCTTTACCCACCAGAGGAAATCTCTATCCATGGATGGGAGATTGACCCTTGTGTGGTTGATGTTGGTAGAGAGTACTTTGGTCTGTCTAAACTCGAAAGGGTTCATAAAGATAGGATTTTTATCAACATTGGTGATGCTTTGGAAGAGGGTAGTGTTAAAACCGGGTTTGCGGGGATTTTAGTGGACTTGTTTAGTAGAGGTAGTGTTATTAAGGAGTTACAGGATCCGAATGTGTGGGAGAGTTTGAAATGTAGGTTGAGGAAGAGAGGGAGGATTATGGTGAATGTTGGTGGGAGGTGTGTGGAATCTGAGGATTCAGATAGGGATGGTGATTTGGTTATGGTGGAGACTTTGAAAGCGATGAGGCGGGTTTTTGGTGATAAGTTGTTTGTTTTGACGCTTGGGAATGGGAATGATAGCTCGGTGGCTCTTACGGGTGATTTACCGGATCTTGATGAGTGGAAAAAGAGATTGCCGTGTAGCGAATTGCGTGGTTATGTTGATATGTGGAAACCTTATAGAGAATTTAGCTTGAGCTAGCTAGTTATTGGTTGATGCTCAGTTTTTAGGCTCTTTGTTCTCTCATTTTGAATCCTAGGTATGAATTTGATACGCAAGTACACAGAACAAGAGAAAGTTATACAGTGTAGGAATTGTTGGCTTAACCATTGTGTCTTTTATTGTTGAATGTTCAGTATTCCTAGCTATTTGTTTCATTACTGTTACATATGATTTCTGGTATTTTGAAGCTAAACTCGAACTAAGTTCTCTGTATCGCTCTGTTTAAGTCAAATCCAAAGTTGGGATCTTCTTATCCTCTTAATTATGTCTTAGCCATTGAAGCTTCATCACAAGGCAAATACATTACAGTCCCTTTCTTTCTTGGACATCATCCATAATTTAGCTTTTTCAAACGCAGTTTTTAAAGTTTGCGTTTACATGAAAAAGATGCACATTTTTAGACATATTTTTTGTAATGTAGAAGCCGACTTGATAGCAAAAGCGGCTCTCCTTCTTGTTTCCTCCCCTGGTCGAAGATGTATTGACTCTTAATCTAAATGCAATTTCTGGTTTTANCAAAAAAAAAAAGAAATCTTTGTGACAAACAAATAAAATTTATTAAAATTATGAAGACTTAATTATTTATTATTGGATTGTTAACAAATGTAAATTAAGTATCCCGACCCAAAAAACAAAAAAATGTAAATTAAGTAAAACCGGTTTCAAAAATTCAAATCGAGGAATTTTTATTTACAAACAATTCCACGCGATAATATTTTAATATTTCGTAATTACACGAAATACTAGTGAAATATAAGGAGATAATGAAGAAAACAAATCACCAATACTCCGAGACTCATTTAAGTGAGAAAATATTTCTTCCATTCCAAAACCCATCAATCTAACGATGGTATACAACAAATTTTGCTCGCCGATGAAATGATGGAAATGTGGTAAGACTAAGAGATATGGTCTACGACCTTTATCAACTTTCAAACTAAAATCTCGTTCTAGCTAGTTGCGGATTTATTCAAATATTCTGATCTCAAACTAAAGAATCGGTTGACAAGAATATACTTCAAAATACACATCTTAATTAATTATTGCAAATTCTTGATTTGCAATAAGGTTGAAGTCTCTAACATCATCATCAAAAGATTGCCAATCTAATATATAAAAGAGAAGGGGCACTCTCCATGGTGTGACACATGGTGACCTACTTGATTGACACATGTCCTTTAAAATTAATTAAAGTAATTTTATTC
>OVAP01000486.1:0-35125 GCA_900406295.1 Aurinia saxatilis
GTCTGTACACTTGCAGTCAGAAATACCAGGGTAAAACTTTGTGTATCATTGTAGGCAGACACTAAGTGATTTTTTAGGTGGTTTTATCAATTTAAACAAACGCTAGGCCTTGGGAACTTCAACTAAACTCAAATCTGAACCAAATTACGGACAGTGTCAATCGACACTGATGTGGTGTCGATCGACATCCTATGTACAAAAACTATGTAACCTTTAACTCTAGAACATGAACAATCTATCAAACAAATCCAACTCTCGCTGAGACTTACTAACTTAAGTTAAATCCTAGAAAGACCAACTCTCGCTGAGAAATCCTATGAAATACAAATTAGCATTATCAAACCTATTCAATTTTTCACTAGCTAATCTAAACCAAATCTCTTTGAGAAGAGATAGCTAGCTCTCCTAAGATTGATTTCAGCAATTTATTAGCACTCTCATGCATAATAAATTCCCTATAATCTATACTCTAGATGGCCAACCTAAAGCATAGCATTAAGAACAATCTAAGAGAAGAGTTAAATCTATGGTACATAATTTAAGCTATGGTAAACATAAAATCATCATAGTTTAAGAACCCTAAATCTAACTAACAAACTACTCCGACATAACTAAGCAATTCATCATGCAAAATCAATTAAACAATAATCTGAATAATACTCTAATAGAAAATAAAAAGGGTTTAGAGAATCCTTCTCCTTACAAACTCTATGAGACTAAAAATATTGTATGAGCGTAAAGAATGGTTGTAGAAAAGTATTTATAAGGGACAGGACGGATTTTAGAATTAGGGAATTGTCATAGAAAATTTAGGGAAAAGTTTTGATATTGAGATTTAGGAAATATTAGTGAATATCCGTAGGGTGTCGATCGACACCAGGGTGGTGTCGATCGACACTCCCTTCTGATATTGCCAAATTTCTTCGTTTCCTTTTTCGCCTCTCCAAGCTTATTCCATTTTTGCTCCATAATTCTTCTAGATCCTTCCAAAGCTCCAAAACACGTCCATGCACCTAAAATGACTCTTTTGGACTCTAATAATAATATAGACTCTAAAATAAATATAAGTATAGGTTTATTATCAGAAAAACCAGTAAAATATTAGATATATCATCAGGCCGCTATGTTAGCCTACCATAGTGCTTATCAGATGCTAAGAATACTCATTTTTCCTGTAGTTCCTTCTCCTTGAACCTAGAGATCCAATGATCCAAAACTATCGGATCCGTAATCGGAGAGGAATTGGTCGGAAGCTAAACCTAAGCCGAAAAATGAGAAAGTTAGCAAGACAAAGGAAAACATGACCGGCAATGGCGCACTGCGGGCCGCCGTGCCGATCTCCGGCGATTCTCAGATGTGTTTGAGTCTAGTAGGCCCGGCTCAAAGTTCAAATGGGCCCTGAGCAAATATATTAACTGAACCATATAATAAAGAAAAAATCTCAAATTTTGGACCCCATCATAAAGAAAAAAATTCGAACCGGCCCTTGTTAACATAAAGAAAAAAAATCGTTTTAGGCTCTGGACCCAGTGCAAAAACACACTCTACATACATACTAAGCCGGGCCTTAGTATAGAGAGAAGTCGGAACTTTATATCTAGAGAAAGAAAATGATTTCGTACATTTATATTCTTTACAATTTATGGTTCGCATTTGTGTTTTATAAAGCTCAAGGGGTATTGAAATAACAGCCCTTGCAACGAGACCCACGAAGGTCTGGATTGGATGGCCTAACAAATTGATTTTTTAGAAAATATAATAATCATCTTGGTTCTTACCCTACCAAAAAAACAAATTGATTTTCAGAAAATATAATAATCATCTTGATTCTTACCCTACCAAAAAAAAAAGTCTGATATATTTATTTGTGTACGGACACGGGATTCAGATTTTTTTCTGTGATAAATACAGCGTTATACTACTTATTATCATAATAATAAACATAATGAAGCTATCTCTTCTTTTTTTTTGAAAAGTTAATGAAGCTATCTTATTACTAGCAGAACACGTTTTCAATAATTATCGATAGCAGTAGAACATGCGAATCAATGCCTTTGGTTCGAAAGAAAAAGACTGGCCTGAATAATAATATCACAAGCCTTTTTGAGTAAATTATGGATAATTATATAGCCAAAAAAGGATTAGATAGTATAATTTGAAAACGGGTTAGGAGAAAGTATCATTTAAGATAAAGCAGGTCTTTTCAAATAGTACACAATTTTTGTCATCTTGCATGAATCAGACCCTATCAATAATTTTGGCAGGTCTTAGTAAAGATAGTACCAAAGGCTACCACTCCTCTATCTACCACTTTTAATTAAATTTCTTTTATTTTTAATTTATTAATAGTTATGGCACCACAAAAAAGTACGAAATAATTACAGTTTTGGAGGTTTCTGAAAACCTCTGCCTATTGTGGAGGCTTTTGATTCCTTTGAAGCAATCAATGACCTCTCTGTCTCTCATTTGCCAGCAAAGAGAGATCGTTTAATGTTGTTTATGGTTCACATTTTTATACATTACATTTTCACTGAATCTTCCCTCTGCTTCTCTCAGGTAAATTTAATTCTCCCCTCTCTCCTCTCTCTATTTTATCTCTATCTCTTCCTCTTTGGTTTTAAATAGTATTTTTATGAACTTCACTTCTTTGTTGCATTAGGACAAGGGTTTTTTGAGTGGCAATGGCAGGGAAAGAAGAGTTCGACGAAGAAGAAGTGTGGTCAGTATTGAGAGACAAAGAAACTCCAAGTCCTGAAATGAAAAGGTCCAAAAGTAAGAACAATCTCTTCTCGGGCTCTTCTTCATCTTCTTCTGCAAGGTACATTGCTAAGGGTGGTGAAGTGTTGGAGGCAAAACAGTCATCTGCTCCAGTGAATGTTCCTGACTGGTCCAAGATTTATGGAAACACCGAAAAGAACGCAAGAGGTAGCCGTTTGCACTCATGGGACGTTCATGATGATGAAGATGATGAAATGGTGCCTCCACATGAGTTGGTGGCGAAAAGGCTTGCAAGAGCGAAGATCTCATCTTTCTCAATGTGTGAAGGAATCGGAAGAACACTCAAAGGAAGAGATCTCAGCAAGACAAGAAATGATGTCTTAACAAGAACAGGTTTCTTGGAGTCGAATACCACCACATCAACATCACCATAGTTTATGTGATGGTATGGAGCATGATATAAAATATCAACACTAAAAACCTTTTTTTACCACCATACCATATCATTATCATGAAGAAGAAAAAAAACCTAAACTTTATGGTATCCACATGATTATTAGATATCAATGTTATTGTCGTTATCATCATGTAGGGGAATCATGACACTACCAATATTGTTTTGAGTTCTCTTTCTTTTTCTTTATATGTTGTTGTTAGGTTTTTGGATTTTTGGATAAGTATGATGTTGATGAGGATGACTTGTCATGCCCATGCATGGGACCCCTATCACTTTTCGTATGTTGTTTTTTGTAGTTCTCCACGGTGTTTACTATTTAGTGAGTTTAACATTATAATTTTTTATGGCATATCCTTTGGAACCTTTGATTAGGAAATTTAAGAGCCTCTCAACCAATCTTTTAGCCATTTTTGGGCTCGATCAAGAGAGAAAACGTTATGGATGATATTAACATTTTTGGTCCGACATAAGATTAAGGGACTCGTGTCATAATGCCATTAGTTCTCACTTTTCAGTATTGTAGAAGTCCTAGCAACTAGGGATGGTGTATACCTATAGGGGAATGGGTATCCGTTATGTGCTTAGGTTTAAAGTTTTTAGTTTTTCACTTTGTAGTTTCTTTTTGCAAGATTGGAACTGGATTTTTTATTTTTGAATCTGTAGTTTTAATTCATTATTCGTATAATTTCTATAAAACTTGGATTGGATTTAGTTTTCGTTCAGGTGTTTTATTAATTTACTATAGTTATATAATTTTAACATATATTGATAAATATTACTCTTTAATTGATTTCAGTATGTACTATCAGACCAGTAGCAATGAACTTGGTTGGATTTTGGTTTAGTTTGTTCAACATACAGATTATACTTACAAAATGTGGTTTAATATCATCCATCTTTCTTGTTTAATTTAAGTTGACAACTATATAAAAAAAAAAATCCAATCTAAATGAAACAAAAATATTTTATGAGGTGTCTAATCGATCAGTGGGATGATGAAATAGTGCATTAATAAAAAAAAATTATCTCTTTCTCTATATTTACATGAACTATTTATTGAAAGAACAAAATCCATTCCAAATCCTTGTACATATACTGCTTAGAAAATATTTAAAATCAAACTTAAACCAAAATGCAAACACTAAGATACTTATAATTCATCAATAATGAAAATTACCTCCCAACGAGAAAAAGAAGTATGAACGTGAAAGACATAGAAGAAATGATGTGTTGGAAGTGGTGTAACAGCGTCGATGACACTCACAAAACCAAACTAGTCCAAAGTGGTTGTGTTTCTAATTTGTGACCAGGTTTCAATGGTACTTGTAGAGGAAAAATCTATATTCTCTTTTGCATAATTACTTTTTCTTTTCGTAGTTGCAACTTGCAAGTTCCACAAGACCACACAAAAGACGTACCTAGTTGTCTCTTACGAGAATTTTCAAAGGGTTAAAGAGACTTCACTTTTAATGTGAGAATCCGCGCTATATTCGCGTGTTTATTAATGTATTGTATTAACTATATTTTTTATTTATTTTTTTTGTATTTTTTGAGGTTTATAATATGTTAATTTGACGATTGTTATAGTTGTTCGTTTTGTTATGTAAATGCTGTTAAAAAAAATTATTTATTTTTTCCTTAAACATTTTATTTATGAAATGAATAACAAGGGAACTACAATAACTTCAAGAGAAAGAAACTTAAATTCGAAAACCCAAACGCAACATCCAAGCAAAACTTAAAAAGGAAAATATGCATCTTATTTACCTTGAACAACCCAGACACCCGCATCTATTTATCTTCAATATGACAACCACCCCACATCGGTTTATGTTCAACATCAACAGACACCCTACATCGATTTGTGTTCAGAATCACAAGCACCCCACATCGGTTAGTCTTCAAGGTCAAATACCCAACATATAGTTATTATATAGAAAGGTTTTGTAACCATCCAGGATGTTCTCTCTGCACATACGAATGAACTCTGTAATTTTGTACTGCACTTAGAGCAATTGAATATGCACTCTTATTGGCTAAAGGGTTCTCAAACCAAACACTCCACTCACTATTAACCGTTAGATACCGCAACAGTATCAATCTTCGTGTCTAGGACTGGGCATTCGGGTACCCGTTCGGGTTCAGGTCGGTTTCATTCGGGTCTCAGGCCTTCGGTTATAGGAAATTGGTATCAGGTGTTATAAAATTTTGGTTCGGGTCAATTCGGTTCCAGAAACAAAGTACCGTTTTCATCCGAAAATAATTCGGGTCCAAAAATACCTGAATTTTTTCAACATTTTAAACCAAAAGTAGCTACAGTTCGGGATCGGATTTGTTTTCAATGGTAAAAAAAATCATAAAAATAGGGTTAAATTGAATAATTTTTTGGTTAAATTTTGATAAATAGCTAATAACTTTGTATATTTTAGTATATTTTGATATTTCAATTACTTTGATTTTAAAAACAACTAATATCTCCAAACTTATAATTTTAATTCTGGATTAATATGTTATATTAACTTTATATATAGTTAATAGTTGAGGTGTATAATTGTATTTTGAGTATTTTTTGGTACCCGTTCAGTTCTCGGTTCGGTTCCATTCGGGTTCGATTTTTCGGGTATATAAATTTAAGACCCATTTAGGTATTTTGTGGGTTTCGGTTCGGGTTCGGTTCCAATTTTCGGGTCGGTCGGTTCGGGTCTTCGGATCTGGGTATTATGCCCAGCCCTAATCGTGTCCACAAAAGGCCATTCACTCGGCTTTGGTTTCACTTTTGTATACGATCTTCGACTGTGTAACATAAAATAGTTAGCTTTATACAATATTTAGATTAAACAAATGATTAAGAAAATCATCTCAATCCACAAACTCTAGTGGTGTAAGTGCTAAGTAATATTTTCTAATTCTTTTTTTTTTTTAATTGTCGACTCTTTTTTAATTCTTTCGTATTTTATAAAATAGACAACTTTATTATAAAAAAATAGATAAAGAACACTTTGTTTTGTTTTCAAACAAGTGTTGTTTGGCATATAAAGATTAAATTAAATTCAGGACATGAGGAATGATGAAAAACATGTATGTATTAACAAAGAAACATATATAGGGTTTATCAAAGGTTAAACCTAGAAGTTTGAGATTGGTGTTTGCGAGCGCTTGAAGGTGGTCGGCTTCTGAAATTTTCACGATCTATTGAAGCACCAATGTCTCATCGCTGATGCAATACGTATGAAAAATGGGTGCTATGTGATCTTGCACAGGTTTTTAGCATAGAAGTGTGAGAATCAGACACAAAGACAATGTCCGACCAATATCAGACACTTTCCCACTTAATGATCTAGCAAGAACAATCACAATCAGACCAGTCACTTTCGTCATATCCCCTTCCATGTCTCTTCCTCCTTCAATCTCTTCTTCACAACAACTTTCTGACAATGGCGGATTCAAACTTACATTATCTCATTCATAATACTCACTGTTCACTCTATCCTCATAATACAAACTTGAAACTTCTGTAACATACCCTTATTCTTCATCCCCATCTCTATATCTTCTTTTTCTTCTCCCTTTTACATCTTCATCATCTTCCTCTTCTTCTTGTAACTCCTCAACTTCTTTGTCACAATATTCAATTTCAGTTTACCGCTTTTACTCTTATCGTTCTTAAACACCATATCTCTTATCGTAACCACTTCTTTCTCTTCTCCCACCACATGTTTTGTCGATAAAGAAACATCTTTGGATTCATGAATTAGTTCTTCTATGATTTCGAAGGCAACACTGCTTTTCCTCTCATGTCTCGATGATGTTGCTTCGTCTTCTACAATCTCTTGATTCTTTGTCTTCTTCTTCTTACCAATGAGCATTAAAATAAACAAATCTATCTGAACCTCCGTCGTGTTAAGACATATGTTAAAGAGAGCGAAGACACACACCACCGCAAATTTATTAAAAAAACCCGGGTTTTATTCGATTTTCAAGGGGACGTGGGGTTATGACGGGCGGTGCATGATTTATAGTACTGGAAAAATAAAACTATGAGCAGAAATTAAAAGTCTATAATTGAGGGTTTCAATAATCAAAGGAAACGGCTATGATTTGGAAATCATTTCAGGGAGGGGAGTCTTACCAGTGAAATTAATTAGTGAAGAGGAGAGAGGGGCTGGAGTCGGGTTGTCGTTAAACTTCTCTTTTTCAGTTTCACGAGTGGGTTTTATTTGTTAAATATTTTTCTAGTCTCATAAACCCTGCAACCATTGCTATTTTTGTGCGTTACTATTCAATAGCTTAAAGTTGAGGACAATTCAAATTAGTTACGTACACCGTCTCACTGATGTCTATATCTTAGTTGTGTTTTAATTTTGCAACAATTCTTATAATTCTGTTCAAATATGGCTTGCTGGAAAAAAAAAATATATATATATATATATATATATATGTGTGTTAATTTATTTAAATATCATTAATTAATTAAATTATCATTATTTAAATGTCATTAATTAATTTAATTATTATTTATTAATTAAGTTGTCATTTAATTTTAGGGGAGGACATGTGTCATTTTCATAGAGAACCACATGTCATTCCCATGGAGAGTGTTCTTCCTTTTTTATATAGTAGATTTTAATATATCAAAATCAAACAATTAATTATATGCAATTGAAGGCTTTTAAATAAAGGGATAAATAAATCCACCATTATATAATAAGAGTTTACTTTTGAATTGTTTATTGTAATATCTAATAAAAAATGGTTTTCCGTTTTTCTTTGTGGTCTTTTTGATCGGTGTGCGATGACTTTCTCAGCACGGATGTCAGTTTCTCTTCTTTACTTTCTTTTGTACTTGTTCTATTTGGTGTTGTTGGTAGGGTGTGTTCTCGTGTGCCCTTCAATCCTTGTGGCTGATGATAATCAGAGTTTTAACCATATGATTTTCTGTTATGGTTGGTCGCTAGACCATTCCGTATAGATATCTTCCTCTGATTGGGTATTATAAGGTTGTGGTTCCCATTTGTTGGGGCTTATCTCTCTTTCTCATCTAATTACTCTAGAGACATAGCTTATGGTTGAGGTTTTTTTCTCGTAATTTTTGGAGTCTTATTGTCTCCATTGTTGTTGGTTCATTGATCCTTCGGTGGATAAAGTGTTGTGGTCGTTGTGTTTTGTTTATCCAAGGATACTAGTGCAACTAGGAGACTTGACAAACAAATATACAAGATTCAGTGACAAACAAAGATCCAAGATTCAAGGAAACTTATGTTATATGGAGAGCTGGATATCCAAACGGTTAGTGATTTGATAGTATTGAAGAGTATTCTAATCATGGTGTTAGGATCTTTCATATGCGTTTTAGCTGGCTTAACTGCTTTGGCCTTATACGTTATATTTAAACTTTTGATGTTTGTCGTTAGTCTCTGTTTGTTTCATTCTCCCTTGCTTTCTTTGTGCTTCATACTCTGTTATGAGTTGGTATTGATTTCAGATGGATAAAATAAAATTAAAAACTTTGAGAAAAAACTTTCTTATCACTCACAAACCTTTTTACATAGAATTATACAAAACAATATTTTTTGTTAAACAACATTTATGATTAAATCTATTATAGACACGTTAAATGTATATGTAAGGCCCATATGTATATTCTAACTCGGTAATCTTCCTAAAGTTGGAACATGAAGATTAGAAATACCTGATTTGGATATTAATTTACAAAAAAATGAAAGCGACCAAGCGCTTTAGTGAGAACATCGGCCAATTGATATGATATACGAACATGAATTGTGGATACCATCTTGATTTTTATCACATCATGAATAACATGACAAACAATTTTAATGTGTTTGGGCCTTTCATGAAAAAATGAATTGGCAGTAATATGAATAGTTGCATGCATAACTACCGGAGGAGTCGGCTTTGTGTGAGGCACATTGAGATCCACAAGACGTTGTTGGAGCCAAGTAACATCATCCGTAGATCGACTCTGACATAGCCATGTATTATGCTTCAATATATGAGCGAGCAACCATCTTTTGTTTCTTAGTTTTTTGGGAGACAAGATATCCAACAAGAAATTGTATGTCAGAAGTTAACGAACGTCTAGTGAGTGGACAAGCAGCCTAATCAGAGTCGCGGTACAATGTAAATTGGAATCAGCACGTAACAATATTCCTTGACCACCATAAGATCCTTAAGGAAGTGAACAAACATGATAGTAATTTTTGTTTTCTCATGGATCATTCATAAACCATGAATTATGAAATAAGGCGACCAACAAGTCGTCGGTATCACGCGGAATCCGAGAGAAAGTGACTCTTAACTAAGCTAAGACGATGGTTTTGCTCCATCGTTGTGAACACATTTTTGATCCAAGGAAGACATGTTTCAGTAATAATATCCAAGGCATATTATTCCGAACAAGCTCCTGTCCAAGAAAATAGTTATATTTACCAATATATTCGTACGAAAACAATACCCCAAATAATCTTCGAACTTGGTCAATGTAGGTTAATCATCACGAGTAAGGCAGAGAGAGAATAATTGTTGAAAACATATTGTGTCTTCTGATATTTCATGGATTTGGACAATTTAAGAAATCAATCTTTGTGTATTTTAATACTTTTATCAATCTATACAGATGTTGGAACAAGAGTTTTCGTATTTTCATTAATATCATGTTCAATATTGGGTTGGGTTACGATATATGTAAATCTTACATTTTTAATGTGAAAGACAGGATTCACAACAATGTGGATGGTTGCTTGGCTATCACAATAAAGAGGCATCAAATGCGGATGAGAATACACCAAAGTAAGAAGCAGTTCTTTAAGCCATTTAAGTTTGCGGAGAGTATACGCCATGGCACGATATGCAGCTTCGGAAAAGGAGGCTGCAGAAACGATATTTTGTTTCTTGGTCTTCCAAGAGATAAACGAGTTACCAAGGTAGATGACATACGCAGAGAAAGACTTGCAAGTAAGAGGACAAGCGGCCCTTTTGGAATCGCAGTAAATGGTGATGGTGAGATCACTATCAAAGCGAAGAAGAGTACCCCGAGAGAAAAGTCATACCATTCTGAAACCTTACTTCAGGTGAATACTTGACTTCAGTAGCCGGAAAAGACTTTCGCTTCCCCCAAAGGGGAAAAGGCTATAAGTATNAGCAGGAGATGCTTTAAGATAATGCACAACACACAAAATAGCCTCTTTAATTTAATGAAAAATTAAAATTAAAAAGAATTATATTTCTCAAAAACTATCCAACTAGGTGAATGATGGATGATAACAAATTGGATAGTGGATAGTGAATTATTATATTACTCAAAAACTACCTAATTACCAAAATGTTTAAAAATACAAATTAGAAACTTAAAAATTACCCCCATACCACCAATTCTTTCTTTAGAAATTTGTGTGAAAAACAACTAGGCCTTTCAGACAAAAAAAACATTAGGGCTTATAGAATACACAGTGAAAACATTCGAATATACAGCTACACTATCTCGGCCCATTTGGGGCCGTAAAGCTCGAAAACAGAATCGGATTTTGGTAAGCAAAAAGATATCTTGTAATCCAATCCAACTTATTAATAATAATCCAATTGGTTAATCAATTCCCCAAAACACTGCAAGTTTACGGTTCCGTGTACAAAACCCTATTTTATTTATATTTATATAAATACTCTTCTCTCTTTGATATTGACTTCTCTTTTTCAGTTCCTATCAATTCGATTTCTCTCCGCAAACAAACCCTAATTTTCCACGAATCGCATACAGTTTCTTCTTCCGGTATGTTTCTTCTTCTTCTTTATCTCTCTCACCAATCATCCATCGGTGTTTAGAATTTGTGGAATAATGATCTTTCGGTGTTTGAAATTTGCAGAGACCGATCGAATTGCCATGGCTAAGAGTTCTTTCAAGCTTTCTAATCCTCTCGGTTTGTTTCTTAACACTTTTATTTAGCGATCGATTTCAGCTTTGTACAGTTATCGAGTGAATTAGGGATCGTCGTTGATTCACGATTTTGTTTACCGATTTGAATTTTTTAGGGTTTCTGATTCTGATTGATTGATTTGCAATAACTTGTTTTAGATCGACGAAAAATTAAGGGTTCTGGGTTACAAATTTAGAATCTTGATCAATTTGGTGTATAAATTTCTTATTTTGATCAATTTGGCTCTGATTCAATCTCTGCCTATGATTTTAATTCTCTCGTTGTTGTTGCTAAGCCTAATTAGTCTCTGATCCTTTGTTCTTATGCTAGTTAATGATTTACTTGTGATTAATTTTTTGGTTTGTGCTTTTCTGAATGCAGAGGCAAGGATGGGTGAAGCTACTCGCATCAGAGAGAAGTACCCCGACAGAGTTCCCGTATGTTGCTCGATTTACTTACCTCTTTTTGCTGTTATTGGCTAATTATAGTTGAGGATTGTTCTAAATTTAGAATCTCTGATATTATTGTAGGTGATTGTTGAGAAGGCTGGACAAACTGATGTTCCTGACATTGACAAGAAGAAGTGGGTGATTTTTGCTTTAGTGTTTATCATCTCTTTTCTCTCTTTCAAAGTTATGTTTAATCAAACTACTTCTTTTAGGTATCTTGTGCCAGCAGATCTAACCGTTGGGCAGTTTGTGTATGTGGTTCGCAAAAGAATCAAGCTTCGAGCTGAGAAAGCTATCTTTGTGTTTGTCAAGAACACATTGCCTCCTACTGGTAAGGCTTTATAGAACTCTTGATTACACACTTTTTAAGTTCAAAGTTTCATTACTTGATTGTTAATTTGGTTTCATTTTGTTTTGTTTAAAGCTGCATTGATGTCTGCAATCTATGAAGAACACAAAGATGAAGATGGATTCCTCTACATGACATACAGTGGAGAGAACACCTTTGGATCTGCTTGAATAATTCCTTGAATAATTCATGACTCTGATGTACATACATAAAAGCAGGAAGATAAGATTGTACATTCCTTGCTTCTTTCACTGGCTTTTTTACTCTTGCTTTGTTTATTTGACTCTCTCTTTGCCTTCTGGTTTTTTAATCTTTAGAAACCACTTTTTTTTTTATCCCCTTTTGCTTTCGGTTGATTTCACTCAACTAACATTGATAATGATGATGTTTGATGACTTTCACATCAAACTAAATCCACCTCGGAAAACTTGTTGATATGATCACTGATTCAAAATTGATATCATTACCTAGAAGATTGGTAAAATACATAACCTTGATGCAACGTTACCATACAGATTTTTAAAATGAAGAATCAGCTTCTCTTTTCCACCTCAAACCTATTAATTAATCAATATGTACTTTCCACTTCAAACCTATTAATTAATCATATATGCAGTAGTCCAGACCGGTTGACAAAAGAACCATAAAACGACAATATGGGCACGCACACAAGGCTTGCGTTGTGTTTGGTTCAAGGGTGACAATCAAGATCTTATAAAATTTATCCTACAAGATGAACACAATATGTGAATAATATAGATCACATGAAAGGCTCTTGAACTTACAGCATTCACCATAATCAAATAGACAATCACATAAAAAAAAAAAAAATATTGAATGGATGAAGAGTAGTCGCCTTTGGTAACGATTTTTTGTTATTTAAAATTTAAAGCGGATAATATAGCCAAATGTATATGACGTTTAGATTTTTTCGATTATACAAACAAGTTTCTTTCAAACTTCATTTTCTAACTGAGTTTATCTTATATATTTTGAATTGTTTGATAAAAAAAGAAGAAAAAAACAACAACAAAATTTGAAACCGTTAAATTTCTTACCGAATACTACATGATTGGTTATAATAAAAATGGTACACAAAAGATTTTACCAATCACATCCAACAAACAAAATCTAAGAAGATAACAACAAACAAACGATTCCTAATAATGATTCAGAAGCAAGAAACCACCATCCCCTAATTTTCTGAATAACAACATTCTTCTAATATTCCGAAAAAAACAAAAAAACTAGATTGGACACTAAGACGGTGGAGGCATGGGAGTGGGGGCCCAAATAACATCAGAGCCACCCATGTGGCAACTATACATCGATAGTTCTCCACCTCCTCCTCCTCCTGACACCGCCGGCGACTGCTCACTACCACCACCACCACCACCACCCTCCTCTTCCTCCACCACCTTCTCCTCCTCCTCCACCTCCACCGGAAGTCTATGGTAAGAAGGGTTGTTGAAACTCGCGGCAATTACATAAACTGTTCCGGCGGCAACAAGAGGGCCAACGACAAAACCTCCAATGATCTGTCCTTGAGGTACGGCTAGCGAGACAGTGAAGAAGTTTGAGACAGGTGGAGACAAAGAAGTACGAGGTGGTGGAGGTAAGAAAGTAGCGGAAACAGAGAGGAGATCGAATTTCCCATGGAAAGTTATGGTCGAGCCAGGAGCAGCCGGTGATGGTTGACGTAAAGTGACGTTCACGACGGAGCCTGAGCCACTCAAGATGCAGACTCCGATGCTCTTTCTCCGGCAGAAACGGTTGATGGCTTCGACAACGTCGTTTCCTGATGGGATCTCGAGGATGTAAGGACTCATTGGTGGGTCTGTGTTTTGGGTTATGTAGATTGGTGGTTTTGGTTTGTTCTTGGAGCCTGGTGGTCTGCCACGTGGACGACGGATCACTTCGTCCACTGAAGCCACCGGAGAGAAAGTGTTTAGTTGCTTTGAGAACATTTCTCCGTATTCACCTTTCATGGATGCTTAGAGAGACTTTGGGGTTAAAGAAGAAGAGGTTGGTATGTGTGTATAAAAGGGGACTATTGGTAAGTCTTTGGGAAGTGTGAAAGTAATGTTTTTTAATTTTTTTGGTACAAAAGTGGAAAAAAATGAGAGGATAGGGGAAACAGGGAAGATGAGCTTTGAAAGCAAGAAAAGTCAATAAAAGAGAGAGCGGCGCATCCTATTATCCAGTCGCAGCGTTGAAACCAAGCAAAACAAGTTTTCATACATATGTACCTCTGTTTTTCTAAAGAGGCACAACAACATTAGCATAAATGTATAACTTGCTTCACAACTGTTCTAGCTGAGTCTGACACACTAAAAATGAGATGTTCTGATAAGTCACTTTCATATCAAAGTAAATCCCTCTTGGAAAACTTGTTTCACTATAACAAAACAGAGATTGGTACAAAATATTTTGACAAAAGGTTAAAACCTTATGTGAAACTATTTTAACCACAATACATTAAGAATGACCTTTCTACATCTGTTTGTAGCATTCTGAAACGAGACTGATAGGGTTCTTTTGACAAAAGGTAAAAAAAACTTATGTGAAACTATTTTAACCACAACAACTATACAATGCTAAAAGGTTAAGCAATGAGATTGTGATGAGTCACTTTCATATCAAGGTAAATCCATCTTGGAAAAACTTAGTTTCACAACACACAGAGACCAAGGTTAAAAAACCTTATGTTAACTATTTTAACCACAACAACTATACAAAGCCAAAAACTCAAACTCTCATGACCTTCTTCTTCAATCTGTTCTAGCAATCTGGAACGAGATGAATTGTTCTTTATTGATCTCTTTTTGGGGTAAAGTCGACGGGTTTTATTATCGAACAAGATTCAAAAACGATGTCAAAGAATCAACATCTCTCTTCTCGGATGGATACTTGATTGGTCTTGAAGAGTTCTTTGGGAACACAAGTATTGTTGGGAAGCTCCCAAGCTGCAACTCCCTTTTAGCGAACTCCTTTTGGTCTCCATCAGCTCTAAACTTAGCAACCTTCACGCCATTTCCGCCTAATTTATCCGCCAATTCGTCGAAAGAAGCTTCCATTGCTTGACAGAACGGGCACCACGGTGCATAGAGCACGACGATCCAAGCTTCTTTCCGGTTCTCCAACTTCATCAAATTCTCTATCCCTTGCCTACTCAAGTTCACAACATTCTCGCTTTTGAAAATGTCGGCAACTGTCGACGTCCCGTTGACATTAGCTGTGGCGTTTCCGTTGGTATCCTCCTTGATATTCCCTTTATGAAGTCCACACTCTTTAGCCTTAGCATCTTCCCACCACCATCTCCCTTCTCTCTCGTGCTGACCCGGTAAAACAGCTCTCGTGCACGGCTCACACCCGATTGAAACATACCCCGCAGCATGAAGCGTGTTCACCGGAACATCCATAGTCCTCAAAAAATTCCAAACATCGTTTCCTTCGACATTCGCAACAGGATTCCACTTCACTAAACTACCAACCCACCATCTAGTCCTTCAAACACTGGATCAACTTGAACAACCGGAATCTCAGACCTCGTTCCAGGTGATTGATCTTTTCTCTGCCCAGTGATCCAAGCGCGTAAACCTTTCAAAGCACGCCTCAAAGGTCTCACCTTTCTGATCCGGCAACATTCCTGGTGACCATCTTCGTAGAATGAAAACAAACCCTTGTTCCTAACCAAAGCTTGAACCTCAACAGCATCAGGAAACATATACTCAATCCGAATACCATAATGCTTCTCCACGGTATCGAAGAGTCTATACGTTTCTGGATTCAATCTCCCAGTGTCCAAACTGAACACCCTGTAGGGTCTTCCAGTTAAATGTGCATACTCAATAAGAGCAACATCTTCAGCTCCACTGAAACCAAACAGAAGAACAAAACATCCCAATTAACAAAATGTCAACAACTGAAAAATGTTCAGATTCTATTGAATGATCCAATTACCTAAAGGCAATTGCAATGTCATTTCCGAATTTCTCAAGAGCCTTGTCCATGATTTCAAGAGGAGAAGCATTCTCTAGCCTCTTTGCTAGCTCCTCAAAGTCTTCCACTTCCACAACATCTAGTTGCTCTGTAACCTCTGTTTTGTAATTAAGACACAAGATCATTAGCCTAAACTTAACCATCAAAACAACCAAAGATCAATTACAAAATTTAACCAGAACTTACCAGGAGCCACCATTGATGCTCCTTCCTTAGTTATTGACTGCACATTCAAAGGTTTCACCGATGATCGCTTCCCAGACAAACTCAGAGACGCAGATGAGACATTGATACGATCCAACAATCTCAAAGAACCGATTTTTGGAACTGATGCAAAAGACACAAACCCAATTCGTATCAGTTTCACCATTAATCGTTACTGGTATGATCATCAAATACAAGGCAAAAAAAAAAAAATTTGAATCCAATTTAGCAAGCAATACTTCAAATATTGTTGAAACTGAGTTCTGGTTCTGTCTGAAAAATGAGATTGTGATGATGATCTATATTACCTTTGAGGTCTTGGGAAGGGAAGCTAGAGGTAGAGATTGCATTAGAAGATGAAGAAATGTTGATTGCTAGTGCCATTTTTTACAAATTCTCAAAATGTGATGTTAAGGTTTTGTTGTTGATTTGTGTTGTTAAGATATGTCTGAGGGAATATAAAAGAAGCAGGTGAAACATAGGTTCATTGAACCTGGACGGGTTTTTAATTAGGTGGCGGCATTTGTGTGTGTGTATATCATTGCTTGCGTCACTTTTTGGTCGTGTGGTAGAGAAAGAGGTAGTCAACAATGGCTAATTATAAATTTCTTTAATTAATTAACACACTTAATGCTAATTATATATTTCTACTTGCTCAATGTTTTTCATGTTCTATTCATAGATTTTTTTAAAAAATTGTTCTAAAAACAATATTCTAGAAACCTCATTAAAAACAGATTTTGCAATGCATTCAAAACTCGTGATAAACAATTACAAGAATATAAAATCTTACCATAATACATTATTTTTGTTTAGGATAGTCTTAAACCTTTTGGACGTAACATATATAATTCGACTGATTGGGCTTGGGGGGTGGTGACCAAATATGTGTTTTATGTGGTGATAGAGATGAAAGTAGAGATCACCTTTTTCCGGTTGTCCTTATAAATCACATTTTTTTATGGACATGGCTATAAGACTCATTGACACAAGCACCATCTTATCTTAACCTCTAAGACCATGTACAATAGTAAAGTCTTATCAATCTCCTGCAAACTCTTATTTTTATTTATAAACATTTTTTTTAAAATAGATCGAACAATAATCCATTTAATACTCAAAATCCTATAAATTACCCTTTTAACTATCTAAATCCTAACAATTTTCAGTTTCAAAACCATCTCCCAACCAACTCAAAATATACCAAATTATGAGTTTCCACCAAAATATTTCATGTTTTCATTTGTTCCAAACTATCCTCCATATTATGGATTGGTGATGCTATATCCATCTCAAACATCCCCTTATTCTTCTACTCCAACTACTAACGAAATTGTTCCGGATGTTGGAGCAACTCAGTTACCTGAATTCTCTACCCAAATGGTTCTTGGTGGCATGAGTAGCGTCAATGAAGCCACTCCAAACACATAGAAGTCAAGTCATGCTCGCTCGAAAAGCGCCAAATGGACCAGTGATCAAAATTTGGTGCTGATGAGTGGGTAGATTAAATATGGAACAAGCATTGTTGTTGGCAGGAACAAAAAAAGTGAAGCATTCTAGGAGAAAATTGCTGAGTATTGCAATAAGCATTGCTCATTGGATCCTCCGCGTGATGGAGCTTCGTGCAGGAACCATCACAACTATATAACAAAAAACTGGAAAATGGATTGGCGCCTACGATAACGTTAAGTGTATGCAACAAAGTGGGTGGTCAGAGAATGATGTATTGGTGAAAGCACATGAACTCTATTCAAGTGCTACGAATAGCCATTTCAAATTAATACAAGAATGGCTCGCTGTCCATGATCAACCACGTTACGGAAGCCAGGTAGGAGGAAACATTGACTCCGGAAGTAGTGGATCTAAGAGATCTCGTGAAACTGATGCAAGTGATTCCAACTCTGTGGGATCTAGTGCTCGTCCAATGGGGAGGGATGCATCTAATAAAATGGTAAAAAGAAAGGTAAGGGTGCAACCTTGAAAGTGGTCAACGAGGAATGGAATGAATACAAACAATTTAAGGAGCAAGAGTTGGAACATCTGGATACAATAGCCATGAGGCCAGCGGAGGCAAATCGGTTGATGCAGGAAAAGACTTAGGCTAAAAAGATGAAGATGTGGCTAAAGCTAAGTGAGAAGGAGTATTTGAATGAGCAGAAGAAACAACTGTTTGAGAAGTTGAGGGAAGATCTCTTACCAAATTAATATTGTTAAGTGTATTTATGTATTTTGTTGTTTCTGCTTCAATAGTATTTGTCAAGTTTTTGTTCGTATTTTATTGTTTTATGCTTAAATAATTTACGTGAAGTGGTAGTCTGTATTTTCTTTCTTTATGCTTTATAATAATGTATGTCGAATATCAATTTGTATTTTTGTCTTTATGCTTTAATAATGTATGCAAGTGGTTGTCTGCATCTTGTTATTTTATGCTTTAATAATGTACCGACAGTTGTTGTTTTATGCTATAATAATGTTTGTATGTCAATGACCCGTGACTTTGGCTCTTAACAAGAGATTTCAATCCTTATCTATTGATTAATTTCATTTTATGCTTGTTTGAAGTCCGTCAGTTTCAGCCACTCATTTTCTTATAAATGGGGACTCATTCTTCAGTTGAGGTATCAATACAACAAATCTCATTTCACTAAAAAATATATCAATGAATCCATCAGAATTTCCGTTTGATATCGAAGCTTACAAAAAGATAGTCTGAAATTGAAGAGAGGTGCATTGTCAACCGTTTTAGGGAGCGTCAAAACAAAATTGAGGAGGATTATGCGCATCGTATCAAGAGAAAATACTACAAAAGAGATCATGCAGCGGAAAACCAAACACTGGTTGACAACTACTTTTCCAATCAACCTACATATGGCAATGCAATGTTTTGTCGGCGATACCAGATGCGAAAACATATTTTCCTCTGCATCGTTAGGTACCTATCAAGCAGTGACAAACATTTCACCCAAAAAGTTGACGCAACCAATAAAGAAGGTGTATCTCCATTAGCAGAATGTACCACAGCCATGCGAATGCTAGCATATGGTATGGCGGCCAACACGGTCTACGATATATCAAAGTAGGAGTTACCACAACATTGAAATGTTTGCGTAGATTCTATAAATGAATCATACAACTGTATGAGGAAGTGTATCTCAGAGCCCCGACTCAAGATGACTTGCAGAGAATACTACATGTTAGTGAAAATCGGGGGTTCCCGGGGATGATTGGGAGTATTGATTACATGCAATGGGAATGGAATTATCCTACATCGTCGGAAGGTCAATTTACTCGGGTAGATAAAGGAACAACCACTGTAATTCTTGAAGATGTTGTATCTCACGATCTATGGATCTGGCATGCTTTTTTGGATGTCCGGGCACATTGAACGATATAAATATTTTAGACCGTTCACCAGTGTTCGACGATGTTGAATAAGGTAGTACTCCAGGAGTGAACTTCTTCGTGAACCACATCCGTATAATATGGCTTACTATCTGGCTGACGGGATCTATCTTCTTATCAGACGTTCGTCAAATCAATCAGACTTCCTCAAATGAACCAGACAAGTTATTTGCAAAACATCAGGAGGGATGCCGGAAGGACATTGAACGTGCATTTGGGGTGTTTCAGGCATGATTTAAAATAATTCGTGAACCAGCTAGAATGTGAGACATATCCGATTTGGCTATCATTATGAGGTCATGTATCATATTGCATAATATGATTGTTGAGGATGAACGAGATACATATGCTCAACATTCAGACGATTTCAATCAATCTGAGGCAAGTGGGTCTAACACACAACAACCATTCTCGACTGAAGTGCTTCCTGCATTTTGCGAATCATGTTCGTGCGATATCTGAGTTGGGTGATTCAAGTGTACTTCACGAATTGCAAGCAGATCTAGTCAAACAAATATGGACGTTTGGAAATGTTAAGTGATTATCAATTACCTATGTGTGATTTAAGAAACTTTATTGTTTATGTGTCGAGTCTATTGCACTAATTAAGTTTTATGTGTTTTATTAGCTTTATCGTGTGTTTATTTTATTGCATTTTAAGTTTCTTGTAACTTTCTTTGTTTTTTAATAATGATTATCTTCATTTCTCGTTTTTTAGTTGTAAAATAAATAAATATAAATAAATAAATAGAAAACATATTTACATTTTTTAAAACTTTTACGTGTTTAATATAATTTTAATCGATAATTTTTGTTAATATTTAATCACAAATATAAAATAACAAAAATAAAATAAATATATAAATTATTAATAGTGGGGTAGGATGTTGAATTTTATTAAACAAACTATTGTGGAGTGTCAAAAAAGTGAGAGACGCCTCGCGAGCCGGGTTTCCAGAGATGAGGCCTTTTGGCGAAACCAAGTTTCTTTCGGGCCACCAAACCCTACAACTGATGAGAAAGAAGGTCTTGTGAATGAGTAGATGGAAGAGAGAGATGATGATGTGGAGTGTAAAGTAGGGTGTTGATTTTTTTCATCATTGTATGATTCATTATGTTTAGACAGACGACTTCATCAACATGTCATCTCATTTCACAACTGTCACGTCTCATTAAGAAGACTATTTGAAATCACATCTCATCTTATCCGCTACATGTATTCCCTCAGTCACAACTCACAAGTTTGAAAGATTATTCTATGATCATTTGTTTGAGGTGTAAGACCAATATTTGTAAAATACTACGGAAATAGCAATTTAACTAAACAAGTAAACAACGTTAAGAAAATAGACTAAATCTAAGAATGGAGGCGAGATTTGATCTCTTTCCTTAACTCAAAGAATCTCCCACAGTGTGACAGGTTTTTACAGATCTTCATGAGTCCCATGATACAACCATATGAATCATATCCAACACTAAATCATGGTTCTAACGAACATAGTAATCTACTATACTCTCGAAATACATAAAGAAGTACCTTCAGAGGTAAGAGATTGTTAGAGAGTGTTTTTGTTTACTGTGTGAAAAAGATTTCTAGTCTATACTCTAAGGCATAGAGTGCTTCTATTTATAGTGAGTAGAAAGGAACCTCAAGAGGTAATAGTTTTGATAAGCTCAACAGTCCAAAACATTTTTGTCTTTAACACATCAATAGTGCAGACTTTAACACAGCATCATTAGTTTGCATTAGTATAAAAATGAATTGTGGCAGCATCACTAGGCTAGAGAGTGTTTTTTGTTGTTGTGTGAAAAATATTTTCAGCCTCTACTCCAAGGCATAGAGTGCTTCTATTTATAGTGAGCAGAAATGAACTTCAAGAGGTAAGAGTTTTGATAAGCTCAACAACCCAAAACGTTTTTGTCTTTAACACATCAATAGTGCAGACTTTAACACAACATCATTAGTGTGCACTAATATGAAAACAAATTGTGGCATTATCTCTTTGTCAAAAAGATAGGCCCACTCATACATATAGAACCCAAGAGTCAAATCTAAAGCAACAAGCGCGCACGAGTGCGTGTGTGGTCTTTCATCCTCTTTTTTTTTTTCACTAGACTAATACAATTATTAGTCACTATACAAGTTACTTGGAATTTTTTTCAAACTTCAGATGTGAAATATTTTCCGACTTAAGCTTATAAGTTAATGAATCATTTTTTATTTACTTATGGGTTAAGACCCATTTCTTATTTACACATATTGTTTATTAAGGTTCATATGACCATTAATAAAAATAATCTCCAAACATGAGGTAAGCTACAAACCTCCTTTGACACATTACTTGAAACTATTCTCAAAGACTCTGAATTTGTTTGCTGTCTGTTGAAACTTTTGAGTTTCAAAATCGTGAACAAACTTTTTCCCTTTTCTACTCATCCAAACCGTGCTCAAAGTTAGTGGGTCTTTCTAGATTTTTTCTTTTGATTTTTGTAAATAACTATTTTTGTTGAGTAATAAATTTGAGATTTCAACAAAAAAAAAATGGAAATTTTAGTTTAGTTTTAATCAAATTTAGTAAATTTCACGCTTGGATTGGGAGCATTCAAATGGTTCATTGCAAACAAAGTCGCTTGTATTGTTATCAATTAAAACCTCTTGTTTTTTATTTATTATTGAATTATCAAGAGGTTTTAGACCTAGCTAGATATGTAGGTTTAATTTGATTTTGCTCAAATCGGAAAACAACACATATATATTATACTCCTGCTATTTTGTATAAATATTCAAAACTGAATAAAAAAGACTAATGACAGTTGTTTTTAAAGCAGATAACAATAATTTTGATTAGATTATTTTATCTGTCATGGATGCATACTTATAAAAATAATAGAGTGAATTTGTAGAATAACAACCTCTTTCCTCCAAATTAATAAAATAGCATCCATATTTGGTCAATTAGGAAAGTGACACAAGTCAAATATTTTGAATGGACTGTGATGACTAAAATGCTCTTATGTTGAAAGGTACAACTTTAACCAATTATGGATGTTGAGTAGTCATCTACTATATAAAATATTCTTCTATTTACTTCACATGTCAATTTATGTGCACATCGTATAGTTATCTACTCGGATAGATGTCTGTAAAAGTTAAAATAAACATATATGTTAGCATAAATAAATATCACATGAATATTCAAATAAATATATAAAAATATTTATGTATATCTATCTACGTCAAATAGATGATTATTAGTAAAAGTAGATAAAACGGAAAAATGTAGTTCACATAGATAATTATTAGTAAGATTAATAGCTATCATATGGCTAAACAGACATCAACCAACTACGGTAGCTAGCTAAATAGATATGCACGTTACTAAAATGTTTATCTATATCTATCTCAAATAGATGACTATTAGCAAGAGTAGATCAAACACAAAAATACAATTACAAGTTCACATAGATAATTATTAGTAAAAATAGATAACCACCACAAGGTTAAATAGACATGAACCAATTACGAGAGCTAGCTAAACAAAAACTACTTATAAGTGAAATCATAATGAAATAATTAGCCACCTATTTAGATAGAAGTATTATAATAGATAATTTTACAACTTATGGCAAGACCATTCAAATATAAACGTTAATTAATTATAAAATACTTAACTATTCATCATAATTTTACTCATTCACTACAATTAGATAAGTAAATTCGGAATATAGACATAACAAATTGGAAACAAACATGTAACAAGTGGACATCTAGTGTGAGAGATAGATACGTTGAGCTATTTAATTAGAATAGTCAGTTTTAATTAAAAACATATGGAGAAAACAGACAAAAACATGTGGTTCAACTAAAAAATGACAAAATAAATAGATAAAAAATAATATGTTAGAGTAAAAATTATATGATGGACAAAATAGACTTTTCAATACATATAATTCATAATATAATATTATTTTATTGTGTTTTTAATTTTAGTGGCAAAAGGTGCTAATTTACCAATTACTCTAAAAAAAATAATCACAACAACATATGTTGTTAATACAATAGCGAAGTACAGTCTTGGTATCTCGTACACGCATTTGTTGTGAAGCAGTTCACATTTGTTCCATGACCTATATTAATAATGATTATTAAATAAATGTGTATATTCACTAGAAAAATAATAAAATATATGCAAGATTAAAAAGTGGAGTGGTATTAAAGAAAATGATATCTGAAGACAATGAGCAGAAGATATAATGAAGACGACAATAATAATTGCCGTAGCCTTTAAAAAATAATAATAATAACAATAATAATAATAATAATAATAATAATAATAACTGCTGTTAATTTACTTTTATGAATTTTCTTTAAATTAGTTCAACTATATATAACACATAATACAAAACATACACAAAAGGTAATCTTTTTGCTCAAGATCGAACTAACATTATCTTTTAATTTACTTCCTTAATGTTTTATAGTAAAAACAAATTACATGAAATCGATTTCTTACCTAATTAGGTTTGAATATTAGTTGCATAATTTTAATTCTTCTAAACATATTGAAATTTAACACTCCTTTTATATATTTTAACAAACAGTTTGAGCTAAAAATTATTTAATATATTACTAGACATTAGCCGATATTCTCTCGGTTTTAAACAACACCGTCATGCGAAAATTTTATTGGTGAAAAAAGATTATTACATTTTTCCATTTTTTTGTGGTTCATCAAAACAAAAATTTAGTTTAGGTTTTAACCAAAACTAGAAATTTAACCTAGAAATGAAAAACTTTGAATTTCAGTCATCACTAGTTTGATAGTAATATACTCAAAGCATAAATTCGTATGTGTAAAATAGTTCTTAACGTGTGTGACACGTGCCACAATGTTACTTTATTAAACAAAAGAAGAAAATTATTTATAGATTTGTAATTTTAGAAAAATATATTCATAAAATTTCAATTATTATATTTATAATATAAAATAAAAGAAATTGTTATATTATAAATATTTGATATATCAATTTAATTATAGAAATAAAATATATTATATTTGTTATTTATAGATTTGTAATTTTAGAAAATCTAGCTCTTTTGCATATATATTGAAAATTGTATAAAAATAATTATATCTAAATGTTATAAAATCAAATAAAATCGAATTTTATTAAAATTTCGAAAATCAAAGATTTAATAACATATGATTTTGAATAGATTTTCGAATCAGTTAAAATTCATAAACGAATAACTTATGATAAGTCAATAATCATCAATATTTTGTGTGTTCATATTATATATCAACACAAAATGTGCGAAGTAAGAACAAATGTCAACCCATAATCTAATATGCTACAGTTTACGTTTATGGGTTTTCTAGGAGTGTTAAGACCACCATCGCCAAAATGTATATACAAACAACTAGCATGTTATGCTAGAACTTGCGATATAACAAATATATGTAATCTTTTCTTGAACAAGTTCAAAAGTTATTAAATTAGATATCGTTGAACTATCGCAGCATAAAATGGCGTTTTTAATTGTTACAGTGAGTCCTTCTATCTCTTTCTCAGTGAAGTTGAGAGAGGGTTTGGTTTTGGAGAAAAGAGGCAAACTGATCCTTCCCACATGTCCACCAATAACAAAAACTGATGGAGTCATAGTGACAAAGAGTAAGACATTGATGATTTAATAGCAATGGAAGATGATTATGCCATTTTTTTCCCTGTTTTCACAAACAAGAAAAGCAAAATGAAAACATGCTCACGTCCTGAATATAGGAAATGTAGATATATATATATATAGTGAACTATCTAATCAGTAAGAATATTATTTTTAGAGCTCTAGGGGATTAAGGTAGGGTTGCTCATTATCTCCCTATTTGTTTGTAATTTGCATGAATATTCTGCTCAAAATGTTGGATAAAACAGCAAGGGAAATGAGAATTGGCTATCATCCAGGATGTGTAAAGCTTGAACCGATCCATTTATGTTTCACAGACGACATATTTATGTTTATGGACCGCATAAAGGAGTCTATTCAGGGGATCATCAATGTTTTTGAAGATTTTGCTGATGTATAAGGTCTCAAGATCAGTTTAGAAAAATCCACACTATATTTGGCAGAATTTTCTGCTAGTGAAAAGGAGATTCTAACTTCAAGTTTACAATTCACATTGGGGAATCTTCCAGTCAGGTATCCTAGACTTCCTCTACTCACTAAGCAGATAAGATCTCATGATTATTTCCATCTAGTTGAAAGAATTAGATCACAAGTTAATTTGTGGACTAGGAGATATCTCTCTTTTGCTGGGCGTTTACAGTTGACAATGCTGTCATTATTAGCACTGTAAATTTTTGGCTTTCAACATTTCGTCTTCCAAGTAGCTGTATAAAAGAGACAAAGCATTTGCAATGCGTTTCTACGGGATGGTCCTAATTTGAATCCTAAGAAGACTAAAGTTGCTTGGGAAGTAGTCTGTACTCTTAAGGAGGAAGGTGGATTAGGGGTCAGAAACTTCAGAGAAGTATATAAAGTCATGTGCATGAAATTAACTTGGCGGATACTATATGCTAAAACTTCTATTTGGTTCAATGGATTCAATCCGAATTGCTTCAGGGGAAATCTTTTTGGTCTGAGGATATTTCCAAGATCAAGGGTTTTTGGATGTGGAGATAGCTGATAAAGTATAGAAATTGGTCCAGAGAGTTTCATAGAGTACTGATTCGGGATGGGAAAGATACTCATTTTTGGTATGATGCTTGGAGTAGTAAAGGAAGTCTGTTGAACATATTTGGCACTGGTGGCACAATTATGTTTGGTATTTAGAAAGATATGTTAATGTCAGACATTCCTCGTACACGAAGGTTAAGGCACCAATAGTAACTCATTTTAATGAAGTGGAGCAAGAGAAAAGGAGGTATTTGGAGGAGCGTGTAGAAGCTGATGGGGACAAGCAACTCTAGAGAAACTGTAGAGAAGAATTCCCAGTAAAAATTTAAGACACGGGAAACATGGGAACAAATACGAAAACATAGTCCAAGGGTGGGATGGAGTTCTGGTATTTGGTTCAAGTATGCAACACCAAAGTTTTTTTTTTTTGTCTGCTAGCCATGAAGAATAGACTATCTACGGGAGATAAAATGCTCGGGTGGAAAATTGAGACAAAGGTAAATTGTGTTTTTTGTGATGAAGAGTTGGAAACATTGCCACATTTGTTCTTTGCGTGCAGTTTCTCTAAGCAAATCTAAAAGAATTTAGCTAAAGCAGTGCTGAAAGAATGCTATACTTGGGGCTGTTGGTACAACTTCTATCGGATGTAAGTGGCACGTCAATAGAGATATTATTGGCAAAGTACATTTTTCAAGTCTCGCTTTACTCTATTTGGAGAGAGAGAGGGATCGCATGAGGCATGGGGAGACGAGTATTCCTGTTGATGAGATGATATCAGTGATTAATAATATTGCTCGTAATAGAATTGCCTCCATTGGAAGAGAAGATATGAAGATGGAAGGTTCTCTACAACCTTGGTTTTGTGGGTATACTTACCTAATGAAGTTTGTAGGGCTGCGGGTTCGGTTAGTTCGGTTCGGTTAGTTTTGTTATTCGGTTAGGAAACAATCTACCGAAAATAACCGAATAAAAGTTCGGTTTGGTTCGGTTCGTTTATCGGTTAATTTGAATTTTTATTTTTCTACGAAACTGAACCGAAATTTACAGTTTTTTCGGTTAAATTGAAGTATAATTTGGTTATTTTTGGATAGTTCGGTTAATTTCGGTTAGTTCGGTTTTTTTCTCTACAAAAATTTATTTGTTATTGGGCTAATCGTAGTTTTCTTGGACCTTAAATGTTTTTTGTCCATTTGTGTTGGGCCTTAAGTATATCATATATATAACGGAAAAAGAAAAACCTTAATTGTCTAATTTCTCTCTAGCCGCCTCTTGACCTCCACCTTCTCTTCGTCTTCTCCACTCCAACTGCATCTTCTTCCTTTTTTTTAATCACTAGATCTTGTGCTTTTTATTAATGATTCAAATTTTGATGATAAAACTCAGATTCAACTTGTTCTTCTTCTTTCTTCTTTGTAGATGTTAATTCGGATTTAGTTTGTAGTCTCTCTTTCGATTTTGATGACATTGAAATGGTCAAAACAACAAGATTCTTCAATAAACGTAAAAATCAAATAGAAATTATCATGGTTATTGGGTTTGGTTCAGTTAACCGTTCGGTTATGGTGAACCGAAGCGAACCGAACGAAAAAATGATTTTATTTTAGAATTCTACCGATCGGTTTACACTCACTAACCGATTCAAAACCGAACCACTCAAATTTCGGTTTGGTTCAGTTCGGTTCAATCGGTTGAGTTTAAAATCCCAGCCCAAGAAGTTTGAAATCAGCTCTCGGATATTTGGCTTTGGTAGCATTGGTTGGTAGAATAATTTGTGTAACTTTAGCTTAGCTGCTAAGCCCATTACACATGGTTGTAAAACAAATTGGTCTCTTTTGAATAAATTTAACTATTTATTCAAAAAAGAAGAACAGTATTTTTCCTTCTCATTGTGTACATGTGTTGACCAGAAAAATATATAACGAATTGATATATCTCGTATTTTACCGGTTTTTATGATTATAAATATAATTATTTATATTTTAGAGTCTATATACTATTATTAGAGTCCAAGTGGGTCATTTTAGGTGCATGGACGAGTTTTGAAGCTTTGGAANTCGATCGACACCAATCATATATTTTCTACATATTCCTTAAATCTCAAGATGAAGTTTTATACCAATTCTTTAATGTAAATTCCCTAATTCTAAAATCCGTTCTAGACCCTATAAATACTTTTCTACAGCCATTGTTTAGGCTTATGCATTATTTATTTTAGAGAGATTTTGTAAGAGAGAGAGAAGTATCCTTTGAACCCTTTTTCTCATCTTTTCTCTTTGATAATTCATATTCTTTTTAATTGATTGCTTGATGTTTTGTTTAGCTATGTCTGAGTAGATCTTTTGTTAGGCATAGGGTTCCTAGGGTTTATATGAAAAATTGATAGCCATATGGTAGATTAAGGTATTCTTCCTCTAGATTAAGTTTAATGCTAGCTCTTGATTGATCACCTAGAGTCTAGATCATAGGTTAATTATTATACATGGAAGTGTTAATAATTGTTGGAACAAATCTTAGTAGGAGTAGATTATCTGTTCACAAAGGAATTTGGTTTATATAGTTTATGAACAATTGAACCTAGGTTTAATGCATGATTAATCCCTTAGACCTCACAAAGGAATTTGGTTTGCTAGATTTTAATCATAGATTGCATACTCAATGGAAGTTGGTATGCATTACAATGGTTTTCATGTTCAAGAATTAAGTTAGTACTTTAATTTCCTGTGCGGTAAGAGTGTCGATCGACACTCGACGTGTCTGGTTGCTATTTTGAGTCTAAATCTAAAGTCCCAAAAGCTTAACCTTGCCATTAATTGTTTAAACCCCCAAATCTGTTAGTTATTGAAATTAGTAGTTTAAAACCCCTGGCCTAGAATTTATTTAGAGTTTATTAATTTACTTTGCAAATTTATTGGTCTTTGTGGATTCGATACCTTTAGTACTATAACTGATAATTGCTGTGTACTTGCGGTTAGAATACATAGGTTAAAAATTTGTGTATCAAGCTTTTGGCGCCGTTGCCGGGGACCAATTAAAACTTGCATACTAGTTTATTGAATTCTACTTTAGTTTTAGGATTTTTATTTGCTTGTTTTCTTTGGTTTTTATTTATATTTTTATTACTAACTAGTTTCTTTTCGGTTTTTCTCTTTGGTGTTTCAGCTTTATGCACTTGAGGAGTGACGGTTCTGAAGAGCTTTTAGACCACACCGAGTTAGAAAGAATCGAAAGAGACAACCGCAAGGCAAACTCAAAAACAGCCATGGGAGAGAACAACAACAACAATGCTGCACTTCTTGAGGAGATGAGAAAGATGCAGGAGGAAATTCGACAGCTACGCACCGCCAATACCCAACAAGCTGTCACCATTGGAGCTTCGGATACTCCACATTCCTTCTACTCAAACCGGGCAGCCATATGTCCCGCTAGTGTTCTTGGACAAAGCAATGAAGTCACACCTCAAATGATTACTTTGGTGAAGCAGAATCGGTTCCAAGGCCATGCTCATGAGAATCCGATGGACCATATCGATAACTATGAGAGGNCCGCAAGGCAAACTCAAAAACAGCCATAGGAGAGAACAACAACAACAATGCTGCACTTCTTGAGGAGATGAGAAAGATGCAGGAGGAAATTCGACAACTACGCACCGCCCATCCCCAACAAGCTGTCACCATTGGAGCTTCGGATACTCCACATTCCTTCTACTCAAACCGGGCAGCCATATGTCCCGCTAGTGTTCTTGGACAAAGCAATGAAGTCACACCTCAAATGATTGCTTTGGTGAAGCAAAATCGGTTCCAAGGCCATGCTCATTAATAGTGATGATATTTTACCGCTTTTCGATATGATTTTTCGGTGTTTTTATCAAAGAAACTATTTGAATTGAAACATAAACTACTAGATTTTACATTTTTCTGTTCTGCAAAGTGTTTTTGTAAAATCAATGCATTTTAGGTTGCAAATGGGCATTTTCTACCACGTCCAACAAGTCAACATCAGAAGTCCAGACCCGGATGAATGAGACGTTCATTTTGGAATGAAGTATGGAATTAGGACAATCAAGCCACGTGAGTCAGCTTTCACATGAGCTTGGAATCGTGTCTTTATTTCTCAGGAGTAAGAAGTTAAACCCAAATCATTGAAGAAGTATCCAGAAGCCCACATGAAATGAAGGCCCAATCGACCGAAGGAGAGGCCCACCGATTGATCAAGGCCCAATAATTCAAGGAAGCTTTGAGAACAAGTTCATATATATACCGTTGCATTCGGGGAGATATCAGTATATGTTGGAGATAATCACAAAAGATACAAAATATTCAGAAAATACATTTCTGGATTTGACAGATCGATTGCAATAACGGCGACCGATCGATTCAGAGAGGATAATCAAAACTATTTGGATTTCTATCCAAATCTTTCTCCTGATTCTTCTCGACCCTCTTCCCTATAAATACAGAAAACTGAAGTCCTAGAGAAACATCAGAAATATCTCTAAAGCTTACAGGTGTCCAGACGTCCAGGCTAATAGTTTACCAGTTTTTTTTATCAGTTTCTTTGTTTCATTTGTTTTGATCACTGCTTCAAGAAAGAAGTCTGTAATCTCTGCATTTCCAGAGAAGCTATTCTGAACCCTTTTAATACAAGCAATTTTCATTATGTTCATGTCTACTTTTGCTATGTCTGAGTAGTCTTTTAGTTAGGAATAAGGTTTTGCTAGGAGGAATCATGGTTTGGTAGATAGGCAATAGGATTATGTAATAAGTAGTTTATAGGCTTACTTTCATATCAGGACTTAATATAAATCTTAGAATAAATATGCTACTAATACACCACTTATAGTAAGAGATCAAGAACTTGATAGTGAAAGTTGTACTATTTATAGTTTAGTAGGATTTGATTTCTTGAACTTAATGTCTAGATTGATTGGTTGATCAGCCCATAGGTTCTCTTTCTGAAAAGATATATGTTAGAGTTAACTCGGATACCAATTGAACTAGACTAGCTAAGCATGACCATAAGGATAGTTAGTTATTAGTGATTTCAACTATATAGCCTAAACTAGGATTTACATAATTACTACCCTGAATAATTCAAACTGTGATCCTCTGATGCATTACCTGACTTCCCAACGCTTTTTGATATTTAATTTTCTCACGTTTATTTTTTTTTAGCATTTTCAGGCATTGATCGATCGACTGTATACTCTATAATCGACCGAAAGGTGTTTGAAATGATCGATCAGTTCATACGACCGATCGATCGTTACCAAAAACCATTTCATTTTGGTGCTTAGCTCGAGTGAAGTTGGATGTGCTATTGTGCAAACTCTGCTCTCTGTGGATACGATCTCTAAGTACTACTGTGAGACCTGTGCGCTTGCAGGAAATATTTTGGGCGAAAACTAATCCCCATCAAGTTTTCTGGCGCCGTTGCCGGAGAGCAACACTGACCATTAGCATAACAATCAAACTCCAGACTAAGCTTTTCCCTGATTTCATTTTTAGTTTATTTATTTCCTGTTTTTGCATATTTATAATCTTGTTTCATTTGTTTCAGGTAGCCACTCTTGGCTCATCAAAACAATGATGCTCGTGATGATCCCTACAAGCATTTCTTGTCTCCCAGGAGACCATACCAACCTTGGAACCCTCACGGTAGCTCCACAGGTCCGTCCCAAGGGTCCAAAATGATTGAATCCACTCCGTTCGGAGTTCTGAAACACTAGGATGGAGGATATGCTGGCACAATTCCTGGCTGCTCAAAAGAGTTTCGAAGAAAGGATTGAAGCGAAGTTAGACCATCTTACTGATGAGATGAATCAAAAGATCAACTCCCTGACCGCCAAGATTAAGGAACTCCAAGATGCTCAAGAACAGCATGAGGAGTGGATAGAACAGAACCAGAGAGGGCTAAATGAAAGGACAAGAGAAGGGCAGTTCATAAGGTTTAGCCTGAGGAACGACAAGACTCAGTACGAGGATGACTTCAGTAGAGTCCACAGCCGCATCGGGAGACTCGAGGACTTAGTAGAATCGATCAAACCGGAGACCATACCAACCTTAGAACCCTCACGGTAGCTCCACAGGTCCGTCCCAAGGGTCCAAAATGATTGAATCTTACCATACTTATGGAGGAGAAAGTAAAAAATGTCAACCCCCCCCCCTCCCCATTCACTCCGCTCGGAGTTCTGAAACACTAGGATGGAGGATATGCTAGCACAATTCCTGGCTGCTCAAAAGAGTTTCGAAGAAAGGATTGAAGCGAAGTTAGACCATCTTACTGATGAGATGAATCAAAAGATCAACTCCCTGACCGCCAAGATTAAGGAACTAAAAGATGCTCAGGAACAGCATGAGGAGTGGATAGGACAGAACCAGAGAGGGCTAAATGAAAGGACAAGAGAAGGGCGATTCATAAGGTTTAGCTTGAGGAACGACAAGACTCAGTACGAGGATGACTTCAGTAGAGTCCACAGCTGCATCGGGAGACTCGAGGACTTAGTAGAATCGATCAAACCGGAGGCCGAGATCGGGAATGCACCACCTAGCCAATTAATCGATGCACTTATTAAATAGATCGATGGGAGTCTGAAACCCATCATGGAAACCATCCAGCTGATAGATGCCAAACTGGGAAACTCCTGCACACATGAGTGTTATGATCGAGACAGGCAGATAGATGTGATGAAGATACAGGAAGCCAAGGAAGCTGACGATCGATCGATGGCAGCTAATACCATCGAGCAACCAGTGGAGACTGACCAAACACCTCTACACATTGGGATGATTGGCTGGGCTCCAGATGAGAAAGGGTTTAACTACTCGTCTGATGAAGAAGCTTCAGAAGTAAAAGACACTCCGATCTTGCCTAAAGAGGCCAAACTGCTGCTCAAACCAAACCTCTTCCACATTGTCGAAAATCAAGGAGGAGAATCTCTCCAAACTTCTCCTTTGAAGAAGCGTGGGATGTCTACCCATTGCAATATTTATTTTGCCCATTTGAAGGACCATCAGGATATGTGAGGGCACTCTTTTACAAGGTACGAAGGAATACTACTCCTCGCATGAAGATGCTCGAGAAGAGAGACGATACAGGGAAGTTCACTATCCCAATCTCCATCGAAGGGCTGACTTTGAACAACACCAGGTGTGACTCGGGAGCTTGCTTAAATCTCATGTCAAGGCTGATGCTGACATGTTATTCCATTCATAAATTATCACAAGGGATAACCTTAGCAGATACCACTCCCGGAGACATTTTAGGAATCACCTACAACATTATTGTTCAAGTAGGTAGTGCATTTATTCCTACTGATTTCCTCATCATGAACACTGACCCAAAGGTTGAAGCAACAATGCTACTTGCTAGGCCATTTTTGTGTTCCGCAGGTGCAGTAATCAACATGGAAAAGGGAAGCATGTGCCTAAAACAAGTCGATAACACGGTCCACTACCCAGTGAATGTCAAGGCATTGGCACAACCACCAGTCAGGAGAAAGCTGTTCCATGAAGACCCAAGGCTCGAAAAGAAGTCAAAGCTGAGTGAGGAGGAGCCTCAGCCATCCGACCACCCACCGGAGAACTAAAAAAAATCTCCAAACCATGTCGAGCTAACCGACATTAAGCAAAAGAGCTAAGTGGGAGGCAACCCACTGATATGTCTTAGATTAAGTTTACTTTTAATGCATTTATTCATGTCTCAGGAAATAGGATTCAAGGATTCAACCACGAGGATGAAGAATCGATCGATCGCCTTAAACAACAATCGATCGATCGTCTGGAGTTCACAAGCTCCATTTTACTTTTTCCATGGAAAGCCAGAGGCCACTGATTCAAATAAATTGGTGATCTAGGAGAATGCTACATACTTCAACACTAATCGAGAGAGAGTAAAAAAAATCAGGAGAATCACGTTGTGATTCGATCGACTAATGGCTGCATCGATCGATGAAGACCCAGAGAGATGAACACTTCCTCATTTCAACACGACAAATGATGATATACTGATGTCGTCTGGTACAAATCCTCTCCTATTCCTGTAAAGTCCTTTAAATTCCAATAAGACAAAGAAGATCACTTGATACACTTGAAGACAACGAGGTAACCATTTTCCATCTCTATTTCAATCCAATTCAATTCTCATTTTGCTCTACAAGCTTGTCAAAATCGGGGACGATGTTATTCAAGTCTAGGGGTATTCCTCATTATCTAACTCGTTTGTTTCTTTTGACGTACTTTTACACCCATTTAAAAAAATTTTATCGAGTCAAAAACGTTTTATTGAATCAATCCAGGTCTGGAACAAGAACCTTACTCACAACTGGAACAGCGGCCTAGTGACCATTTTTACAAGACAGCCCGAGGCACTTATTTCAGAAACCCCATACTCAAGCTTCCCCAACACATCTCGGTTTGCATGTACTTTAATAATTCTAATTTCTGACTCTATTTTATTTGGACATAAACCGGATTTAAATATTTCTTGCTGGAGGTATTATACTAGGGAAACAAATCCATTCAGGACTTCTTATCAACTTTACCACTCTCTTTATGATCCTGAATGGTCAACTTATTTAAAGTTGCTACCACAGCCATAAACCTAACCTCTTTTTAAACCCCATGCAGTCTATTTTTCTTTCTTGTCTTATATGCAATATGTGTAAAATGGAGGAGAGTTGAGACCAACACAGTTTTCCAATCACTCGTGAAGAATGGCGAAAAGCATGCTACGCTTTTAATACATGCATGGAGATTCAAAGAGAAGGTTTCAAGACTGATTTCCCTGGTAACATTCATCAGAATCAAGGTAAAATTCGCGTCTTGCTCTTTATGGTGANCATTCATCAGAATCAAGGTAAAATTCGCGTCTTGCTCTTTATGGTGAAAGCTTCATTAAAAAAAAAAATGTAGAAGCTTTATGATCCATACTTGTAACAAAAAGGCC